>MU269985.1:57354089-57404089 GCA_021432705.1 Caranx ignobilis | reverse complement strand
TACAGTTTAATTTGTGGCCAGGAGTACGAGAGAAAGAGAAAAGTTTCAGACGATTTTAGAACTCTCTCCCACTCTAGCTGATGATGTCACCCACTCTAGCCCTGAACTTCCGCGCAAATACACACCCATTATAAATTGAATTTCTCCAAATTTGAATGATTTTTAAACTGTCAGAAATCAGAAAGTGTTGAAGATATCAATAAACTGAATAAGAGATTAATAGTTGAAAATTTTGTGAACATTTGAAAGGTTGAATGAAGTCTGTAGCTGAAAGTATGCTGAAGTGGTTGAAGTTCAAAGAAGCAGAAGATTTTGAAGGATTTGAAGACCGTTTCAATGCATTTCTATGGAAAAAAAAAATCAGAAAAAGTTAATATTTTAAAAAGTATAAATAGTATGAAAAAGTTGAATAGAAGCACACCGATCCAGAAAAAGGCGCACGTTTTGATATATGAATTGTTGAAATAGCACAAAGTATGAAGGAGTAGAAGAACTGCAAAAACGGCAGAAGATTTAAGAATAATAATAATAATAATTAATAAGTATAAAGATTGAATAACAATAGTGTGAATGCTTTCAGCATTCACCCTAAAAAGCATTCCCAGGAAGGGAATGCGGTGAATGCTGAAAGCAGCTGAATGAAATTGCTGAAGCAATGCTGATGAGCTGAAGAAATTGTTAAAACAAAGCTGAATTAGCTGAAGAAACAGCTGAAGTAATATTGAAAAGGCTGACGCTAAAGCTGAAGTGTATAACTTGCACCAGTGCTAAAATAGCTGAAGCAATAAGTGAGATAGATTAAAAAGTAGTACTCGGAAGAAGGAGGCTGATTTTGTATGAAATGGTTGGAAATTAAACTGATAGAAATTAAACTGATAGAAAGAGGAAAGGAGAGGAGAATAGAGACATGAATGAGAGAATAGAGGAGAGGAGAAGAAAGGAGACGAGAGGAGATGAGAAGGAGAATATAGAAGAGGATAAGGAGGGGAGAGAAGGACAGGAGAAGGAGAGAAGGAGAGAAGAATAAAGGATAAGCATGAAAAAACATTGAAGCCTAGCTCTCTCATATATATAATATAATAATACACTGACAGCTTGAAAACATTGTTAAGCATATTTAACAGAGATGAAGCAATATCTCAAGAGTAAAGTAGAACTTGTAAGCAGGAGGATGAATGAAGAGGCTCAGAAATGCCTGGATTGTTAAAGATAAGCGTTAAACATTGTTAGAAAATCTATATAAGTTACATATAAATAAAAAAGAAGAACTCTTAAAATGGTTGAGGAATGGCTGAATTGTTGGAAATAATGAGAAAAAGTTGAAATCCTTCAAAGTAAAATGTAAGGGTTGAAGAAGTGGAAAGCCAAAAGTCAGGACAAGAAGAAGCTCCAAATCCTGAAATCTCCATTAGGAGAACAAACTGATGTGTATGAAATAGAAAGAAAGTGTTGATGAGATGTTTAAACACTCCCCTCAAAGATTTAAAGCATAGGTGTCAAACTCATTCCACAAAGGGCCATGTGGCTGCAGGTTTTTGTTCCAACCGATCAAGAGCACACAGTTTGACCAATCAGCTGTCTGAAGACTGAGATCAGTTGATTAACTGATTCAAGTCTGGTGTGTTGCTGCTTGGTTGGAACAAAAACCTGCAGCCACTCGGCCCTTTGTGGAATGAGTTTGACACCCCTGATTTAAAGTCATTGAGAGGCTGATTATAGAGAGAGAGAGAGAGAGAGAGAGAGAGAGAGAAAGAGAGAGAGAATGTGTGTGTGTGTGTGTGTGTGTGTGTGTAAGTGAGAGAGGGAGAGGGAGAGGGAGAGAGAGAGTGTGTGTGTGTGTGTGTGTGTGGGTGCAGGTGCTCAGAGATTGCCATGGTGACTTTAACTACTTGATGAGAAAGGGGTCCATGCACCCCTCAAACTGCTCCAATTTTAGACAAATCTGTACCTAATATGAGTGAAAACTTTATATGTTTGGATCCATAAGACCTTCCTGAACGCAACATGTCTTTTTGGTGTTTCTAGAGTAAAATTGTTGAAAATATGGCGAGTTAGAAACAGGCAGCATTTCTGCTTTTCTCCAAAAATCAGCTCCTACTTTTGCATGGGAGTGAATGAGCAGCAGGGAGGCACCAGGCTGCACTGAGAGGCCCAAAATTCAAATTCTGTAAGTCTCTCTGCTTTTTTGAGCACATTGTGAGAGCTAGAACAAGTTGGACTACAACTGTGGAGAAAATCATGTGTGTACACTTTAATTTGTGGCCAGGAGGACGAGAGAAAGAGAAAAGTTTCAGACGATTTTTAGACTCTCTCCCACTCTAGCTGATGATGTCACCCACTCTAGCCCTGAACATTCCGTGCAATACACACCCATTATAAATTTGAATTTTCTCCAAAATTTGAATGATTTTTATAAACCGTCAGAAATCAGAAAGTGTTGAAGATATCAATAAACTGAATAAGAGATTAATAGTTGAAAATTTTGTGAACGTTTTAAAGGGTGAATGAAGTCTGTAGCTGAAAGTATGCTGAAGTGGTTGAAGTTCAAAGAAGCGGAAGATTTGAAGGATTTGAAGACAGTTTCAATGCATTTCTATGGAAAAAAAAATCAGAAAAGTTAAATATTTTAAAAAGTATAAATAGTATGAAAAAGTTGAATAGAAGCATAAATGTCCAAAAAAGGCGCACGTTTTGATATATGAATTGTTGAAATAGCACAAAGTATGAAGGAGAAGAAGAACTGCAAAAAACGGCAGAAGATTTAAGAATAATAATAATAATAATAATAATAATAATAATAAGTATAAAGATTTGAATAACAATAGTGTGAATGCTTCCAGCATTCACCCTAATAATAATAAGTATAAAGATTGAATAACAATAGTGTGAATGCTTTCAGCATTCACCCTAAAAAGCATTCCCAGGAAGGGAATGCGGGTGAATGCTGAAAGCAGCTGAATGAAATTGCTGAAGCATGCTGAATGAGCTGAAGAAATTGTTAAAACAAAGCTGAATTAGCTGAAGAAACAGCTGAAGTAATATTGAAAAGGCTGACGCTAAAGCTGAAGTGTATAACTTGCACCAGTGCTAAAATAGCTGAAGCAATAAGTGAGAATAGATTAAAAAGTAGTACTCGGAAGAAGGAGGCTGATTTTGTATGAAATGGTTGGAAATTAAACTGATAGAAATTAAACTGATAGAAAGAGGAAAGGAGAGGAGAATAGAGACATGAATGAGAGAATAGAGGAGAGGAGAAGAAAGGAGACGAGAGGAGATGAGAAGGAGAATATAGAAGAGGATAAGGAGGGGAGAGAAGGACAGGAGAAGGAGAGGAAAGGAGAGAAGAATAAAGGATAAGCATGAAAAAACATTGAAGCCTAGCTCTCTCAGATATATAAATATATATAATACACTGACAGCTTGAAAACATTGTTAAGCATATATTAACAGAGATGAAGCAATATCTCAAGAGTAAAAGTAGAACTTGTAAGCAGGAGGCTGAATGAAGAGGCTCAGAAATGCCTGGATTGTTAAAGATAAGCGTTAAACATTGTTAGAAAATCTATATAAGTTACATATAAATAAAAAAGAAGAACTCTTAAAATGGTTGAGGAATGGGCTGAATTGTTGGAAATAATGAGAAAAAGTTGAAATCCTTCAAAGTAAAATGTAAGGGTTGAAGAAGTGGAAAAGCCAAAAGTCAGGACAAGAAGAAGCTCCAAATCCTGAAATCTCCATTAGGAGAACAAACTGATGTGTATGAAATAGAAAGAAAGTGTTGATGAGATGTTTAAACACTCCCCTCAAAGATTTAAAGCATAGGTGTCAAACTCATTCCACAAAGGGCCATTGGCTGCAGGTTTTTGTTCCACCGATCAAGAGCACACAGTTTGACCAATCAGCTGTCTGAAGACTGAGATCAGTTGATTAACTGATTCAAGTCTGGTGTGTTGCTGCTTGGTTGGAACAAAAACCTGCAGCCACTCGGCCCTTTGTGGAATGAGTTTGACACCCCTGATTTAAAGTCATTGAGAGGCTGATTATAGAGAGAGAGAGAGAGAGAGAGAGAGAGAGAGAAAGAGAGAGAGATGTGTGTGTGTTGTGTGTGTGTGTGTGTGTAAGTGAGAGAGGGAGAGGGAGAGGGAGAGAGAGAGTGTGTGTGTGTGTGTGTGTGTGGGTGCAGGTGCTCAGAGATTGCCATGGTGACTTTAACTACTTGATGAGAAAGGGGTCCATGCACCCCTCAAACTGCTCCAATTTTAGACAAATCTGTACCTAATATGAGTGAAAACTTTATATGTTTGGATCCATAAGACCTTCCTGAACGCAAACATGTCTTTTGGTGTTTCTAGAGTAAAAATTGTTGAAAATATGGCGAGTTAGAAACAGGCAGCATTTCTCTGCTTTTCTCCAAAAATCAGCTCCTACTTTTGCATGGGAGTGAATGAGCAGCAGGGAGGCACCAGGCTGCACTGAGAGGCCCAAAATTCAAATTCTGTAAGTCTCTCTGCTTTTTTGAGCACATTGTGAGAGCTAGAACAAGTTGGACTACAACTGTGGAGAAAATCATGTGTGTACACTTTAATTTGTGGCCAGGAGGACGAGAGAAAGAGAAAAGTTTCAGACGATTTTTAGACTCTCTCCACTCTAGCTGATGATGTCACCCACTCTAGCCCTGAACATTCCGTGCAATACACACCCATTATAATTTGAATTTTCTCCAAAATTTGAATGATTTTTAAACCGTCAGAAATCAGAAAGTGTTGAAGATATCAATAAACTGAATAAGAGATTAATAGTTGAAAATTTTGTGAACGTTTTAAAGGGTGAATGAAGTCTGTAGCTGAAAGTATGCTGAAGTGGTTGAAGTTCAAAGAAGCGGAAGATTTGAAGGATTTGAAGACAGTTTCAATGCATTTCTATGGAAAAAAAAAATCAGAAAAAGTTAAATATTTTAAAAAGTATAAATAGTATGAAAAGTTTGAATAGAAGCATAAATGTCCAAAAAAAGGCGCACGTTTTGATATATGAATTGTTGAAATAGCACAAAGTATGAAGGAAAAAGAACTGCAAAAAACGGCAGAAGATTTAAGAATAATAATAATAATAATAATAATAATAATAATAAGTATAAAGTTTGAATAACAATAGTGTGAATGCTTCCAGCATTCACCCTAATAATAATAAGTATAAAGATTTGAATAACAATAGTGTGAATGCTTTCAGCATTCACCCTAAAAAGCATTCCCAGGAAGGGAATGCGGGTGAATGCTGAAAGCAGCTGAATGAAATTGCTGAAGCAATGCTGAATGAGCTGAAGAAATTGTTAAAACAAAGCTGAATTAGCTGAAGAAACAGCTGAAGTAAATTGAAAAGGCTGACGCTAAAGCTGAAGTGTATAACTTGCACCAGTGCTAAAATAGCTGAAGCAATAAGTGAGAATAGATTAAAAAGTAGTACTCGGAAGAAGGAGGCTGATTTTGTATGAAATGGTTGGAAATTAAACTGATAGAAATTAAACTGATAGAAGAGGAAAGGAGAGGAGAATAGAGACATGAATGAGAGAATAGAGGAGAGGAGAAGAAAGGAGACGAGAGGAGATGAGAAGGAGAATATAGAAGAGGATAAGGAGGGGAGAGAAGGACAGGAAAGGAGAGGAAAGGAGAGAAGAATAAAGGATAAGCATGAAAAAACATTGAAGCCTAGCTCTCTCAGATATATAAATATATATAATACACTGACAGCTTGAAACATTGTTAAGCATATATTAACAGAGATGAAGCAATATCTCAAGAGTAAAAGTAGAACTTGTAAGCAGGAGGCTGAATGAAGAGGCTCAGAAATGCCTGGATTGTTAAAGATAAGCGTTAAACATTGTTAGAAAATCTATATAAGTTACATATAAATAAAAAAGAAGAACTCTTAAAATGGTTGAGGAATGGGCTGAATTGTTGGAAATAATGAGAAAGTTGAAATCCTTCAAAGTAAAATGTAAGGGTTGAAGAAGTGGAAAAGCCAAAAGTCAGGACAAGAAGAAGCTCCAAATCCTGAAATCTCCATTAGGAGAACAAACTGATGTGTATGAAATAGAAAGAAAGTGTTGATGAGATGTTTAAACACTCCCCTCAAAGATTTAAAGCATAGGTGTCAAACTCATTCCACAAAGGGCCATGTGGCTGCAGGTTTTTGTTCCAACCGATCAAGAGCACACAGTTGACCAATCAGCTGTCTGAAGACTGAGATCAGTTGATTAACTGATTCAAGTCTGGTGTGTTGCTGCTTGGTTGGAACAAAACCTGCAGCCACTCGGCCCTTTGTGGAATGAGTTTGACACCCCTGATTTAAAGTCATTGAGAGGCTGATTATAGAGAGAGAGAGAGAGAGAGAGAGAGAGAGAGAAAGAGAAGAGAATGTGTGTGTGTGTGTGTGTGTGTGTGTGTGTAAGTGAGAGAGGGAGAGGGAGAGGGAGAGAGAGAGTGTGTGTGTGTGTGTGTGTGTGTGGGTGCAGGTGCTCAGAGATTGCCATGGTGACTTTAACTACTGATGAGAAAGGGGTCCATGCACCCTCAAACTGCTCCAATTTTAGACAAATCTGTACCTAATATGAGTGAAAACTTTATATGTTTGGATCCATAAGACCTTCCTGAACGCAAACATGTCTTTTTGGTGTTTCTAGAGTAAAAATTGTTGAAAATATGGCGAGTTAGAAACAGGCAGCATTTCTGCTTTTCTCCAAAAATCAGCTCCTACTTTTGCATGGGAGTGAATGAGCAGCAGGGAGGCACCAGGCTGCACTGAGAGGCCCAAAATTCAAATTCTGTAAGTCTCTCTGCTTTTTTGAGCACATTGTGAGAGCTAGAACAAGTTGGACTACAACTGTGGAGAAAATCATGTGTGTAACCTTTAATTTGTGGCCAGGAGGACGAGAGAAAGAGAAAGTTTTCAGACGATTTTTAGACTCTCTCCCACTCTAGCTGATGATGTCACCCACTCTAGCCCTGAACATTCGTGCAATACACACCCATTATAAATTTGAATTTTCTCCAAAATTTGAATGATTTTTAAACCGTCAGAAATCAGAAAGTGTTGAAGATATCAATAAACTGAATAAGAGATTAATAGTTGAAAATTTTGTGAACGTTTTAAAGGGTGAATGAAGTCTGTAGCTGAAAGTATGCTGAAGTGGTTGAAGTTCAAAGAAGCGGAAGATTTGAAGGATTTGAAGACAGTTTCAATGCATTTCTATGGAAAAAAAAATCAGAAAAGTTAAATATTTTAAAATATAAATAGTATGAAAAAGTTGAATAGAAGCATAAATGTCCAAAAAAAGGCGCACGTTTTGATATATGAATTGTTGAAATAGCACAAAGTATGAAGGAGAAGAAGAACTGCAAAAAACGGCAGAAGATTTAAGAATATAATAATAATAATAATAAAATAATAATAAGTATAAAAGATTTGAATAACAATAGTGTGAATGCTTCCAGCATTCACCCTAATAATAACTAGAAAAAGCATTCCCAGGAAGGGAATGCGGGTGAATGCTGAAAGCAGCTGAATGAAATTGCTGAATGAGCTGAAGAAATTGTTAACAAAGCTGAATTAGCTGAAGAAACAGCTGAAGTGATATTGAAAAGGCTGACGCTAAAGCTGAAGTGTATAACTTGTACCAGTGCTAAAATAGCTGAAGCAATAAGTGAGAATAGATTAAAAAGTAGTACTCGGAAGAAGGAGGCTGATTTTCTATGAAATGATTGGAAATTAAACTGATAGAAATTAAATTGATAGAAAGAGGAAAGGAGAGGAGAATAGAGACATGAATGAGAGAATAGAGGAGAGGAGAAGAAAGGAGATGAGAGGAGATGAGAAGGAGAATAGAGAAGAGGATAAGGAGGGGAGAGAAGGACAGGAGAAGGAGAGGAAAGGAAGAAGAATAAAGGATAAGCATGAAAAAAACATTGAAGCCTAGCTCTCTCAGATATATAAATATATATAATACACTGACAGCTTGAAAACATTGTTAAGCATATATTAACAGAGATGAAGCAATATCTCAAGAGTAAAAGTAGAACTTGTAAGCAGGAGGCTGAATGAAGAGGCTCAGAAATGCCTGGATTGTTAAAGATAAGCGTTAAACATTGTTAGAAAATCTATATAAGTTACATATAAATAAAAAAAAGAACTCTTAAAATGGTTGAGGAATGGGCTGAATTGTTGGAAATAATGAGAAAAAGTTGAAATCCTTGAAAGTAAAATGTAAGGGTTGAAGAGGTGGAAAAGCCAAAAGTCAGGACAAGAAGAAGCTCCAATCCTGAAATCTCCATTAGGAGAACAAACTGATGTGTATGAAATAGAAAGAAAGTGTTGATGAGATGTTTAAACACTCCCCTCAAAGATTTAAAGCATAGGTGTCAAACTCATTCCACAAAGGGCCATGTGGCTGCAGGTTTTTGTTCCAACCGATCAGAGCACACAGTTTGACTAATCAGCTGTCTGAAGACTGAGATCAGTTGATTAACTGATTCAAGTCTGGTGTGTTGCTGCTTGGTTGGAACAAAACCTGCAGCCGCTCGCCCTTTGTGGAATGAGTTTGACACCCCTGATTTAAAGTCATTGAGAGGCTGATTATAGAGAGAGAGAGAGAGAGAGAGAGAAAGAGAGAGAGAATGTGTGTGTGTGTGTGTCTGTGTAAGTGAGAGAGGGAGAGGGAGAGAGAGAGTGTGTGTGTGTGTGTGTGTGGGTGCAGGTGCTCAGAGATTGCCATGGTGACTTTAACTACTTGATGAGAAAGGGGTCCATGCACCCCTCAAACTGCTCCATTTTAGACAAATCTGTACCTAATATGAGTGAAAACTTTATATGTTTGGATCCATAAGACCTTCCTGAACGCAAACATGTCTTTTTGGTGTTTCTAGAGTAAAAATTGTTGAAAATATGGCGAGTTAGAAACAGGCAGCATTTCTGCTTTTCTCCAAAAATCAGCTCCTACTTTTGCATGGGAGTGAATGAGCAGCAGGAGGCACCAGGCTGCACTGAGAGGCCCACAATTCAAATTCTGTAAGTCTCTTTGCTTTTTTGAGCACATTGTGAGAGCTAGAACAAGTTTGACTACAACTGTGGAGAAAATCATGTGTGTACAGTTTATTTGTGGCCAGGAGGACGAGAGAAGAGAAAAGTTTCAGACGATTTTTAGACTCTCTCCCACTCTAGCTGATGATGTCACCCACTCTAGCCCTGAACATTCCGCGCAATACACACCCATTATAAATTTGAATTTTCTCCAAAATTTGAATGATTTTTAAACCGTCAGAAATCAGAAAGTGTTGAAGATATCAATAAACTGAATAAGAGATTAATAGTTGAAAATTTTGTGAACGTTTTAAAGGGTGAATGAAGTCTGTAGCTGAAAGTATGCTGAAGTGGTTGAAGTTCAAAGAAGCGGAAGATTTGAAGGATTTGAAGACAGTTTCAATGCATTTCTATGGAAAAAAAAATCAGAAAAAGTTAAATATTTTAAAAAGTATAAATAGTATGAAAAAGTTGAATAGAAGCATAAATGTCCAAAAAGGCGCACGTTTTGATATATGAATTGTTGAAATAGCACAAAGTATGAAGGAGAAGAAGAACTGCAAAAACGGCAGAAGATTTAAGAATAATAATAATATAATAAGTATAAAGATTTGAATAACAATAGTGTGAATGCTTTCAGCATTCACCCTAATAATAAGTATAAAGATTTGAATAACAATAGTGTGAATGCTTTCAGCATTCACCCTAATAAGTATAAAGATTTGAATAACAATAGTGTGAATGCTTTCAGCATTCACCCTAATAATAATAATAATAATAAGTATAAAGATTTGAATAACAATAGTGTGAATGCTTCCAGCATTCACCCTAATAAATGGGAAGGCCTTGAGAAATGCTGGACACAAATAAAGAAATATAGAAAGGATGAAGAGAAGAAGAGGGCGTAAGAGGGCGTAAAGTGCTACAAGAGAGCACAGTGAAAAGAAGAGACACAAAGGTCTGAAGTGAAAGCTGAGATTAAAGGGGAAGTGAAACAGCCAGACAACTTAACATAATTCATGAAATGGATTTCCAGTGTACTTAAAAATATATCAAACTAACCCATGAAGTGCAATCATTTAGGAGAAAATGGAAGTTTAGTTTTGCGTTTTTTAGCCAGGGAGCGGCCATCTTGTTGTTCCACAGGCTGTGACATCACGGAGTTGGCTGCCTCCGCTGGCAGACAGACAGTGAAAGTTCAGGATAGCTACGGACAGAGCTGTGAAAATGAAACTGTGTAGGGACAAGATTAAAAGAGAGACACAGGGGAGACCAAACTGTACTGTGCCTTCATATAACAACCACTTTTACAGGGTTAAAAACATAGAGAAACTGTCTGTTTTCATTAACTGCCGCTAATAAGGAGCCGCAACACTGTGGTGGCTAGTGGAGCTGAAAACAGACTCCTCTGCTAATCTCTGAGTCCACAGTCTGTGGTGATCATTTCTTACAGCATGTTTACATCCAGAGGAAAACTTTGAGTAGGGAACGTTGGTTGTTCACCGAATCAACCGACTACAACCTGGCATTACTCCTTCAGTTTTCAGTTTCGCTGCCTACAGCGCGTCCTCCTCCGACCGGCTATTCACACCTGATAAACACATCAGTCCACCGCACACAAAGGAGCGATCTGATGTAAACATCGGCATTGACTGTAATAATGTTCATTCATCTCCAGACTTTCACCAAGCCTACAGGTTTCACAGCAGCATATTTACACCACACCACTCCTTTAACGGGAGATCAGCCATAAAATAACAAAGTGAAAAAAATGAGTGTCAAAAAAAATAAAAAACAACCTGATCTCAGTCTGTCACACATCTGATTCCCCAGCAGAAGAACAGCTGATGCAAAACTCCAGGAAATATTTCTTCCCTTCACTCCTAGTGTCCCAAAACAGTCAACAGCATCAGTCATCCAGCTCCAACACATTAATAATCCACTGTTGTTATTCCCGTTTCCATCTCGTTGCTCGGGGTCATCGTGTTTCCCCCATTTGCATTGTGTGGAAAAAGAAAGTTTTAGCTAGCATGGATTTCGCATGTCCTGACAGAGGAGGCCAACACAAGGAGTCAGTGAAGCATCTCTGCACCTGGCACCATGTCGATACAGCCAGTGACACACTGCGTTCGAACCATGCAGCGGTCCATACAGGTGGAGGAAGACAGGGAGTAAACAGCAAAGTAGGGCCGGCCGATCAGACACACACGGCTGATGCCTCGGCTAAAAAGTTAGTTTTTTTTTTCCCTCACACAGTGCAAATGGGTGAAACACAGTGACAGCGAAGAACGAGATGGAAACAGGAACAACACTGGTGGATTATTAATGTGTTGGAGCTGGATGACTGATGCTGCTGAATGTTTTGGGACATTAGGAGTGAAGGTAAGAAATATTTCCTGGAGGTTTGCATCAGCTGTTCCTCTGCTGAGGAATCAGATGTGTGGCAGACTGAGATCGGGTCATTTTTCATTTTTTGATGCTCATTTTCACTTTCTTTATTTTATGGCTGATCTCCTGTTAAACGAGTGGTGTGGTGTAAATATGCTGCTGTGAAACCTGTAGGTGAGTGTGTGGATGAGAGGAGGGGAGCTGCTATTTGATGGGACAGATGCGTTCAATGTGGGAGACTCTCCTGATGAACATTATAACAGTCAGTCCCGATGTTTATCAAGTCGTGTGTAACATTGTGAACAATCCTCCGTGTGTGACCGGAGGTTTCAGCCTTTCTACCTGCGGTGGACTGATGTGTTTATCAGGTGTGAATAGCCGGTCGGAGGAGCTGTAGGCAGCGAAACTGAAAACTGAAGGAGTAATGCCAGGTTGTAGTCGGTTGATTCGGTGAACAACCAACTTTCCCTACTCAAAGTTTTCCTCTGGATGTAAACATGCTGTCTGTTTTCAGCTCCGCTAGCCACCACAGAGTTGCGGCTCCTTATTAGCGGCAGTTAACCCTGCAAAACTCGTTGTTATATGAAGGCGCAGTACAGTTTGGTCTCCCCTCCCCACTGGAAATCCATTTAATGAATTATGTTAAGTTGAGTGCTTTATTTCCCCTTTAAATGTTAAGAGCCAAAAGCTGTAGATCGCTTTAAGAGACAAATACTCAAAGAGACTTTTTCCATATGGAGTATGAAAGAGAACAAGATTAGTAAGAGTGGTACAGTGGAGATGAAGCTTGTGATGAGGCCTAAGGGCAAAGACGTGCGCGGGGCGGGAGGTCTCGGCCGCACGGACCATGTGGGCATCTCTAAGTGCACCTGCTATTTTTGCTTGCGTAGGTGCAGCAGTGCAAAGTGCTATAAGGGCTGGATAAAGTACAAAGTACAACACACAGAGGGTGCAATGCATGGAATCAGCTGTCACAGTCACTGTTAGACACAACAACAACTGTTTCACAAATAGAGAGCGGTTTCTCCTGGTCTTAATGGTGCACCACATCACTTAAGTTGTATTTCTCACCACAAAAGATGCACTGTAATGCATTTTATACGGTGGCCCTGATGCACTGCAACTTAAGAAAACTCCACACTGGCCTCATTCCTATGCACAATTATGTATTGTGTTGTAGTGTTGTTCAATTCTCAACCTTTGTATGTGCTGTGAAAACCTGAAGAAGAGGAGCATAGAGAAAATATGCAGAGTCAAGGTCAGAAAAAGTAAGTAAGAAAGCATGATGGCAAACACTAAGCAACTGAAGGAGCAAGCAGAGGAACTAATGAAGATGAGGTGGTTGAAGAACAGAGTTGGAGCAGACGAGGGATGATGGGAGATGGGGGAACGGAGCATTTTGGACAGATAAGGGCGAGGAGAGAAACCAGGAGGCAGCTTGAGTCAGGAAGGGACAAAGAGGAGAGTATGAAGAGGTAAAAAGTGAGAATGGAAATGCGGGCTGCAGCCGTGAGGAGAGAAGTAGTTGAGAAAGAAGAGCTGGAGATGGACAGAGGATGAAAAGATGGAGAGAGAGAGAGGGAGAAGAGGAGATGGCGGGCCCCTCAGCAGTCAACACTAATGAAGAAGAATGAGGATCCTCAGCTGCTTGCTGGACCTGCTACTGACCTCACACACACACGTATCCAGATGGTTTCACACACCTACACTTTAATATGCACTCCTCAAGTTATGACAAAAAGAAATCATGAAGCGAATAAGTAGCTGATTCACCTCATTCGTATGTTTAAATAAATATTAAGTGTGTTGCAGCTTTCTTTAAATTCTCAATCTTTATATTTGTTCTGAGATGTTTCTGTCAGATTAAAATCTCAGACGCTGGAGTTTCACACCGAGCATCTAAATTAGTGTCGGTTGCGAATGGAGAACTTTTATTTAAAGTTGATGTACCGTAGAGCAGATATAGCACTGTCGTATCCTTCGACACTATCCTCTGACTCTGCCAACTAGAGGAAACAGGAACAAAGCTCATAGGTACAAAAAGAAAGACAAATCTAAGACATTAACAAATGTTCAGTAGTTGTCTTTCACAGCTTGTGCAAAGGTGCTGAATTGATTTTAAAAGGTGACATTCATTTGGGGTACTTTTTTTGTCAGATTCCTGTTTCTCTTCTCTCAGTTGAAGGTCTGTTTGTGCCTCATTAGCTGTGACTGCCTACAGACAAGAAAAAATAAACCCTGAAGGAATCCTTGAACTGTTTTTCCTCCCCAGCTCACAGTTTTCAACAAATGTTAATAAAGACTCACGAGAACATAGCACGCACCGAGCAATTATAAAGGTCTGTTGACCAAAAGTTTTCCTTTCCCTTTGCTTTTATTTCTGCTGTTGCAGCTCACCAAAGGTGTGTGTTAAACCCAGCTCTGTTTGACTGTTTTACTTGTGTATACAGTGGAGAGTATATGTGATTAATGCTTTTTTCCCAATAGACTGTTGCTGGAAATCTAATCTCAATCAAATCACTTGTAAAAACACTAGAAGGGCATTCAGCCATATTGCATCACTTGACTCCGGTCCCGCACACATGGACAAAAGAAGAAGTCCACATACTTTAGACAGGTGTTGTGATCCCAGGGTAAAGCTGCTGCCAATCTAGAGCTTTGACACAGGCAGGAAATAGCACAGTGGACTAATATGCCAACATGCGTCAACATGCCAACAGTGTGAGTGCAGAGCACCTCCCTGGCTTAGAGGTTAAGACACTGACTAAACACTGAAGTCTCCTTTGGGATCCTGCTGTGTTTCATCTCTCTCTTCATCTTTCCTGTCATCTCTCCATTTCTACAGTTTTTTCATGCATGGATAAAAAAGCAAAAAGAGAGATAAAAAGAAGACAATGAATGCAGTAGGAGACATTCTTCAAAATTCAGGTTCAAACAAATGTATAATTTATCTTTTTTACTTTTTTTTTTTTTTTTTTTTTTTTAATTTATTTGGAGGCTCATTCTGAAATGTGCCAGCAGCTGGTGCTGTTTAAAAGACAAAGGATGGTGACCCTGAGCACTGATTTGATTTAGATTCGTCTGTCTTAAAACAGTGTGTGACATTATTTTTGAAAGCATCCTGACTTAACTACTACTACTATTTAACAGGTAGCTAAAACTGTACATCAGTAACAACATGCAGCCACTGGCAACTCTTTCCTTCCTCTCTGTCCTCCCCCTTTCCTCTCAAACCAAATGGGTCAAATCCATAAGCCCCTCCCACCCTGAGCCATTGCTGTTGGAGGTTTTTTTTTCTTCAGATAAATGGGAGTTACCTCGAGATAAAGCAGATTATGATTTGATAAAAAAATGAAGTGAATTGAAGTGAACGTATAAAACAATTGGCCAATTTCCATCCACCTATTAGCTTTTTCACTTATCCATGCAGGGGCACAGCTGGAAGACCACACTTTAGTTGCATTATTTTGACCTCTGAGTTTTTGCAGCCTTTGTTTATTCACCAGAAAATTAGCTATGTAGAAAAGTGTGCAGCGTCTTGTGTTTACAGCTCATACTTGCACCTTCTCTTTTTTCTCTTACCGTGCAGTTGTGTATCCGTAAACTTCTGAAATGAAGTCCTCAGTTCCTTGGTCAAGTATAAATTTAATGATCAGGCTAAAATATCTCAACCAGATTTGTTCTGATTCTGGTACCAGTATCAGATATGCATTAGAAGTAGGAATCTGTTTGCCAGTTAGCCCTGTTAGCTCTGACTGATGCTACACACCTGGACTCAGTTCTTCTTCGCCATTCTTAAAACAGATGTGCTGTGCTGCCATCAGCAGCTACTGACGTGGTTCCGCCCTGAAGGGGTGAAGGGGTGCAGTCCGTTTGTGTGTGAATGTAGCCAGACCTTGATCCTCCCCAACTGTCCGGTGTATGCCACCAATTTGGGCTAAAAGGCTCCTGTAGTTAGCTGGGCAGCAGCGTTTGGTGGTAAATAGAAACGTAAATCATTTGGTAAATACAAATGATATAAAACTAATGACCAGCACTACAAATAACCTGCCTACTTGTGTACGGCAAACAGGAGTCTCCATCGTTAAAGTTGTCTTTTTCCAGTCAGTCATCATGGAAACATGAAGCTCTGCCAGTGTGCGGCGCTTGTACCAGAGTAAAACGTATCATTTTCTCATCTGGTGCGCAGCCTTTGTCTGCACCAGTATGTGTGAAAACACCCGTTGTGGCTGCACTTTAATGGAACTGTTATATGTTCTTTTTCAGTTGTGTCTGACTGTCAAGCTAGACAATAAAGAAAATTAAATGGCTTTCATTTAGTGTATTCATTCATGTTTTACAAAGGGTTTAACCTGAACCAGGCCTTACAACAATAATAATCACATCCATGCAGGCATAGTACGATAAACACAGTATGATTTATTTATTTATTTTTCAATAACACACTGATATCGGTATCAGTACTCAGTATTGGCCGATACCCACAGCATGAATATCAGAATCGGTACTGGGAGGAAACGGTATCAGAACATCTCTAATTTCAACACAGCTTTTACACACTGATTACCAGTGAGAACATAATGGTATTAGCCAGGTATGATTGGACCATTCCTCACGGCACAGCGAGGCGGCTCAGGTGACCTTAAACAATTGATTTTGTTGCAATCGAGTTATAATGACTGATTTTCAACATACAACCTTGATGCCTTCAGTTTGGAGCAGTTGTCATTGGAAGGTCTGCATAGATGATGCAGTGGTGTGCGAGTGTTCAGGATAGTAATATTTTGCTTTCCAATTCCAATCGAGTCAGAGCTGTCATGATTTATTTCAAGCATGGTTGATTTTTACAAGCTGAATTTGTACAAGTGTGGACCTAAAACATAATGAAGGCTGCTGGTAGCTGGAGAGAATTTAGTGTGAGATAAAGGAAAAAAAGAAACAAGCAGTTCTCGGTGTTTAATTGGTGTTGTTACAGTAATTGCTTGTGTATTTTCATTCAACTCGAGTGTCGTGTGTGTTTTTTTCTGTTTGACACATCCAATGGATTTGATAGACAAGATGGGTTTCTTCTTTGCCCCATGTTTCATTAATGACTTTTGCTGCCACAAATCTGTTTGAACATATGACATCGGAGATCTTCAGCTCCAGCTTGGACCTGGGTGTGTTTTTATATTCCTCACATTTTTAAAGTGTGTTTGTGCCTCATTGCATTTTGGCTGTGTGACCTTGAGGGTGCTCATGTGTATCAGAGTGGAGGGTTTGACGCTGGAGACGTGGGTTTTCAGACTTGCAGAAAAACAGGCAAATTTGTTATCAGGAAAAGACGGATGGAGTTCAGGACGGTCATTAATGCCGGACTGGTGTAAACAAACACACCTTGCTGAATATTTCTTTACAAATAACAGTATTGGATTCTCAAGCAGGTCTTCTCTACATCGTGTAACCACTGGTTTTCTGTTCAACAGAAAGTCTGTTGTATGTCAATCACCTCAGCCTGTGTACGTTTACCTGTGCACACATTCACACACATACATAACACAACATGCAGGGTTTGTAGAAAAAGTTGTTATTTTGGTTTATCTGAATGTTCAGTCTGTTTGTTTTTGCTTTCGTCTATTTTTTTTTATTTATCTTTAATAAATCTTCCTTCATCTGTCAATTTTGTTTTTCTGCGTCAGCTTCCTTTAAACCAACACCTTTCATCTGGCTTGTATGTCTGTCTGCAGCGCCTTTCTTTTTCTCCCCTCTTCCTCTGTGACTACTCCTGTTTTTGTCTCTGTTGTTTTATTCCGTCTCTCTGTTTCTCTTTCTCTAAACCCTTTCTTTTCATTTTCTCTGGCTGCTTCCTTCATTTTTCTCTCCCTGCTCTGCAGTTGACTTATTGATTTCATTTTCATACTGTTGGCAGTTATTCCCTCCGTCGTAAACCATCAGCGTTGCCTCCTTTCACAGCGGCATTGATCATTGTACAGCCGATCACAACCAATCACCAGCGAGCGTCATTATCTGCTCTCACTCATTCTCTTTTGTTGTTCGTCTTTCTTGTATTGTGTGCTCTGTGGGTTATATCTTTTAATGCAGCTATTCAGAGCTCCAGTGAAATAACAGCCCTGTACATTTGGGTATTTAGGGAGAGAATTAGGCTTCACTTTTCTTTTTCTTTTCTTTCCCTCAGACTCAGTGTTGTGAAAAATGATTCACTCAGGTTGGAAGCCAAAGGACTTTCAAAGAAAGCTGCATCGCAAAACTTTCATAAGAAATTATCGGCATATTCTTCTTACCGCAAAGAAATTAAACTTTTACGGTGCCTGCATTGGTTCATAGTTAGTGTTGTGTATGATTGGATTCGAACGTAGTTGTGTCAGTCTCAAATTACAGTTCAACCAAAATCAAATTGCCTTTTTTTGTCTTCTACAGCATAAATATCTGCTCTGTAAATCACATGTCCTGCTGTGTTCTCCTTGGGGGAAAAACATAGCAAAAGGGAAGAAATATTGCAGTAAACAGACAAACTCAGCACACCCCTGCGGAGTCCCTGGCACCCCTGGGAGTCGAGGAAATACAGAGAAGTCGGTCCCATTTTTTTTTAGTAAAACAGAACCATTACTATAAAACAGTAATAATATTGAAACATGGTGCTAACCATTTATCCACAGAGGATGAGACAGTATAGTCCAACAACAGACGAAATGCTGAAAAGGAAGGAAAGATGGACTATTTCCAGTGGTGGAGGGAGGACACGCGTGATCAAGGGCTGTGTTTGTCCACATTCTCTGTCATTTTGACATTGTAGTAATAAACCTGAGCTACACAAAGATAAAGAGGAGGTGAGGTTGTAGTGTTTTTTGATAATGCCTTTGAATCTGTTGCATTAAAATGTAACAGCATAAGTGAGTGAATTAATGTGGGTGCATATTAAAAAGATACATATTTCTAATGTTAAAAAATGTAAACGTAGATGTCAGCTGCTCTTGTGTCACTTGGCTAGTCCAGGCTAATTTATTTCAAGACATGAGTGAGCATACAGACACAACATCTGAGTCATCATCATTAGTATTATAGACTGAGGTCATTTTTAGTGAGGGGACATTTGAACCTTTAAATGAACATCTACTGTGATGATGTGCGTCGTGTTTAATGATTTGTATCTCTCCTTAAGAAGTAACATTTCACTCTCTCGCTGCCTCCCCATCTCCCTATTCTCTTGCTTGCTCGACCACGGCTGCTGCCTCTCTCTCTGAATCACAGTTCATCAGCTCTATCTTAAACTCAAGTGGAGACTTAAGATGATGCTGAAATTGTAAATACTTCTGCTTTTGTGTTGGCAGAGGTTTGACCTAGACTTGTGCAATTTAAATGCAGATAAGATGAAGGTTTTCTCTGTGTATCACTTTTGTTGACGGCACCACAGAACCTTTCTCCTTTCCTTTCAAATCAGATCCCATATTTGAAAATGAAGCCATTAGGGTCATTTTTAGAGAGCATCTGTGATTGTTTCTTTTAATTGTGAATTAAAAGATCTGCATCAAATAAGCTTTGGTCAATTTGAACTCTGTATAAAGTCATTTAGTGACACCTGCATAGCATGTCCTTCATCAGTATAAGGGTTTGTGTACATTTTAATGAAATTCATATTACCAGTAAATGTGTCCCATCCTTTTTTTTAAGCTGGATGTGATCATGAAGGCTGTACTTTGAATTGGACGTCTTGGCGTCATGTATGATGCTCTTCCTCTTGAAAGCTTCACTGTGGCCATGGAGAGGAGACAATTGTTCCTCTTCACCTCAGAGATAGTTTTGCTATGCTAATAGGCACCATGTACTGCCTTAATGTGGAATACCCTTGCGATATGAAGTGCTCATTTAAATTCCTGCAGAGAGTGATATTGAAGATGAAACCTGACCACTGCTCAGCTAGGATCCTCAGACTTAGAACAAAGTGCTGAGCTGTGGTTTATGGACTGATGACTACACATCTCAAGCCTTAACTGGGAGGAAACTGTTACTGCTTGCACTTTTGAACATTGCTTCCCAAGAGAAAGGAATGTGTGGACAAAATATGGGGGGCGAAAAAAATTGTAGGTGCAAAACAATATAAACTCTAGGTTTAAATGCTGTTAAGGAGTTATGTGAACATCTCTGCCCCGTAAGGACTCTTTATTTACTTGACACTGTTTTAGAATTGATGTAACAGACTGTCAAACAAAAGCCAAGTTCTGCTGAAAAATATCAGAAGCAGAGATGTATGGACTTGTTTTTCTAACAGTTGGAGGAGATGTTTCAATGTTAAACTACTGAAAAAATCGTTGGCAGAGACATTTTAAAAGCAAGGTTAAATTCTGCTCTTTTGTAGTTGTATTAACACCTCAAGCTTTTACTTGGAGGAAACATCTGTCATTGTGCACTGCTGCATAATAGACATGCTTGTTCTTCTTGCTTTTACAAAGTGCTCTAAACTGCTCGGGTAATGGACACCTGAAGCTTTTGTGCATTAGGAATCATAGATATGGAATTGCTGTTACTTGTATGATTTTTATTAAGCCATTAGTTTTCCACATTTTGTGATGTATCCTCCTTTTCAGTCTCACTGACACCCTCACTCTTTCATTCTGTTTGAGTAACTTTTCTTCCTTTCTCCATCTTTTCTCTGACTCCTTCAATCCTTTTCTCACTCTCAATCTGCCTCTCACAGATTCTCTCTTTCTATTTGCCATCTTAGTCTGTCTATCCCTCTCACTTTGTCCCCCTCTCTCCCAGTTCTATTATACACAGGAGAAACCTTCTTGATGTATATATTTTATTCTTAGAACCGATTTCTGTCCATTTTGCATATTTTAGTTTATCTTAACTTTATTCATAGACAAACATGAAATCTTGTATTAACGATTGAAAAACTTTAGTCCACTTGAAATGGCAATTGGTCTCACCTGAAATCATGAGTTGAACCAGTGTGGAACTATATGTTGTTTGTTTGACATCAAAAAATGGTCATTAGAAAATCAACTTAAAGGGGAACTATGAAAGTGCAGTCATTTTTCTATTTTTCTGTTTGCTAACCCTCCTCCTGGCCATGTGCATTAGTTTTCACTGAAGCCATCGAGAAAGTAATCAAAAGAGCAATGGATAATATTATTTATCATATACAATGTTATGACATATACATCTGTGTAGTCTTATCTGTCATAAACAAGAGATTACAGGTTACGGGGCCGCGTTTTTGTCATGGTGCGGCCAAGATGAGAGCTGGGACACGAGGTCAGAGGCTCTGATCTTGTAAGGTTGGTTTTTGGGCAAAAGACACTATTCTCCCTCTTAACAAGTTGCAAGTCATATATAACCATCACAATTACTCCGAAGCTGTTTAATTAATTATTAAAATTATTATTATTTATTATTTAATTCTGTAAATTCATCTGCTTAATTGTAGTTTAATACAGGATTGCTGGGATACCATTTTAATACAGTGGAAGGTTAACTCACCGTGTACAACACACACACACTGGGCATGACAGCAAGACAGAACAACTAGAGGTACAGCACAGCTGGGCTATGCCAGCCATGAAAGCCAGTGTGATAAAGTTGCCCCCAGTAAACAGGACTGACTGTAACTTGTTGTGCCAATGCGTGTCAGCCCGTGTGCTGCCACTGTGCTTTGCCCTTTTCTATGCAAATTATTATTTTCTTCAGCACTGGCTGCTGCACAACGACAACAAACGTGCTCTCTCGCACAATTCTTAGCCACTGTTGTGTTACACACTGAACTCTCCCTTACTCCGAGAGGCGTAACACTTGCTGGGTCTCTACCTGCCACATCTCTGTCTGCCGCTGCTCTTTCCCCATGTCCTCCCCCGTTTCCCTTTCTTTTGTTGCGCTGCAGAGTGCAATCGAACAGCACATCAAACCAAATCTAGTGCCTCTGTTTCCTCTTTCATCTGCCGCGAGGTCCCCGGTGGCCCGCAGACGCCTCAGAGCTTTCGAACAAGGCAAGGGCCGAGGGAGGGGTGGTGGTGGTGCAGAAACATGGAGGGAGGATGGGGGAGAAATGAGGATACTCACAACTGTCTTCTGAGGGAGGAACTCTCAGCTTTAATACCCTGTACCCCTTGTAGCTGTATACCCTGACCTCACCATGCCCGTCTGGCACCACCGACTTCCCTGCTTTCTTTTTGCATTCTCTGATGGGGGGTCCTGATCAGAATTCAACAGGGCCCTGTATTGTGTTCTGCTGAATGCACCCTAGGCTGCATAAGCAATTGACACACTTAGTTTTTTTTTTTTTTTTTCCTGGATGCATTTCACGCCAATATTCTGGTCAGCATTTCGTCGGTCCTGTACACACGCGCCTAGGAAGAGGTTTTGTGGAAGAAAGACCACCAGCTGGGATAAGAGAGGACAGCAGTGGGGCTTTTAGGTGGGTTTTTCACCGGCTTTTGTCGCCTCAAAGCAGCCGCAACATTATCGGAACAGTCCACTTTGTACCAGCCTCTCTTTTGTGTCCTATTGTCGCTCAATCCATCTGTCTCTCCACCCCCCCTTTCTCTTTATGAGTTGAAGCCTGCCTCTCCTTTGTGATTGCTCTCCAATTCACACCCCATTCTCCAAAAAGAGATCAATTTTTTTTTTCTCTCTTTTTTTCTTGTGGCCTTTTTGTAAATAAATAAATACCATTGTGTTATTGTTTGCTCGCAGAGCTGTGTTGACGAGTTGACTTTAATGTGAAACTTTGAAAATTACTTTTTTATACTTGCTCTCAGTTACTCACAATTTTCTGTCTAGCAAATGCAGCATGTTGTTTATGTTTTACTAGAACAATGACTAATGATCTCTGTGGTCATTTGTGGGTTTTTATTTTTACTTTTTTGTCCGGTAAAAATCATTCATCCCGTACGTGTTTCTTTGTGCTTCCAAATGGATGATCTGCTATCACTGCTCATTCTCACTGTTTACACTAACTCACCCTGCTGCTGCATAATGTATTTAGTGCCCAGAGCTATACTGTAGGTGTGCACACTTCTCAATGCTTTAAGCAGTAAGGCACAGTGGCAGGATAAAGAAACTGTAGTAAAGTAAATAGTAACTTTGGTATGAGGAGGTGTAGGTTCGAGTTTTGACAGAAGCACCTGATGTGAACCATGCCTGCAGAAGACAACAACTGCTGATTTGCATGAGTATGGAAAGGTTACAAGGTCGTGTCAAAGAGCTCAGGTATTCATCATTCAGATGTCACTGTTTAAGAAGGCAGATGATTGTGGCTACCCTCCATAGAGACCATAGGAGCTGGTTAGCATTAACACTGCGGGTGACGCTTCTGCTTTCCATATAAAACATCACTGCGCCCGTGAAGTTTGGAAAAGAGCAACTTGACTCTCCACAACACTACTTGGAAATGTTTTATGGACTGATGAAGCTAAGGCTGAATTATTTGGGAAGGACATGCAGAACTGTGTGTGGTGTGAAAAGGGCAGCTTGACATTATTGTGGGAAAATGAATTCCTGAGTTTATCTTCCAGGATAATGTCAGGGTGTCTGTCCACCCACTGAAGCTCAGGAGAAGCTGCAGGACAAAGAACCTAAACATCAAAGTAAATCCACAACAGGATGACTTCAAACAACCTTTTGGGTGAGGCCCAATCAGAGTCCAGACCTTAATCTAACAGAGACCATGTGGGATGACCTGAAGAGAGCTGCTTAAAACAGACACCCTCAGAGTGTGTCTGAGCCGAAGCAGCTCTGGAACATTGTGCAGGTATCATCAGCAGCTACTGCTTGTCTATATTGACTAAGTTCTAAGATAATATCAGTTTTATGACTAATTAATTCAGAAAACCAGGTCTCTCCCAAAAGTTCACAAACTTTTGTCACTCTACATTTCCGTTTAGGTTAATGTAGAGTGAGGTTGAGCTGAGTCACAGTGGTAATGTTCAGCAGGTGTAATCTTCAATGTCCAGGTCTAATACAACTTAGTTTACTTCTTAGTCACAGTTGAATCTCATCTTTAAAAACTTTTGCATGGTGGCTTTTGGAATAAATTAAGGAAGTCAGGAAGTTATTTGAGTTGGCTCACACTGCATCATTGATTCTGCATGAATCTGATGATTGATTATTGATAACTGTGAGTGCTGATCTGACAGTTTTGATGATTTATTAAGCAACAGGATTGGAACGGGATTCCTGCTTCTCAAGTGGATTTGTTGCTTTCCTCTGTTGTATGTTGTTATAAATAGAACATCTTTGGGTTTGGACTGATTGATTTTATGAAAAAGTAATGAAGAGGGTATTCATAATGAAACTATACTTTAATTGCCCTCATAGCTGCTGTGTTATTGATAAAAGTGGTGAATTTTCTAAGTATCCAAAAATGAACTTTGTTTGCTAAGACAATCCCCGCAGTACGTGTTCCCTCACACATCCCGCTCCACATCCATCCCTCCATCCCTCGCTCATGGAGTGGTCAGGCCAATCAACCACAGAGCCTTAGCCTATCACCTGGGAGCTCCAATTGCCTGCCAGTCATCAGATAAAATGGATTTCCAATTGAGTCAAGGCTCCCAGGTTGGGTTGAGTAAAATGGAGGGTGGGCAGGCTTGTGCTGCTCCTCTACCTCTCCCAACTAGTGTTTGTTGTTCGTTTCTCTCCTACTATCTCCTACTGTGTTCTGCCCCTGTCCCTCTTCTCTCTCCACTCATGCTGTTTTTCAGATCTGCTGGCCAGAGCCACATGACATGAAAATAGGCTTGTTGTAAAATCCCAGATACCGATGTATTACATACCTAGGAGGTGGGGAGGTGTAACCCCAGCAAACACTCTTAATCTGCTCTCCAATTAGAGCAACAGGTGAGAAATCCATTGGGTTTTTAGTGGGAGAGTATCAGTGTATGGTGTACTGATTACTTCTTTCTGTTAACACTGTGGTCTGTAGCACACCATCTTATTTATATTTTCAATCTGTTTTTTGGAGTAAGTGATCAGTTAAAAATATAATGAACAGATGATCTGATAATGAAAATAAGAGGTACAGTAGTTCATCTTTAAGTGGTGGACAGTGTATATAGGTAGCCTGAAATTAACAGCAGTAGAGACAATCTTTTTGTTTTTTGTTCCTCACACACACACACACACACACACACACAGTGGCCATTGCACACTTAAAAATATGTGGTCTTATCCCAAGTGAATAGAAAGGATACCTTTGTAACAGCTTTTGTACTTTTGTACTTCCTGACAAGGTCATTACTGTATAAGTCAGGCGTTGTACTGTATTATTCTTATTGTGAACAATTACCAAGGCCAAAACCAATCTGTTCTTACAAAGCCTGATATATCTTATCTTATCTTATCTTATCTTATCTCTGCTGTTACAGCTTCACTGTTGTCCAGAAACTGTTACAGTCATGTTTCCCTTCATGAACCACTCTATTGTTTATCATAAGTCATCAATGTAAAGTTCATGAATGTAAAGATCAGTTTTATGACAGGCAGGCTTTTGAAATGATGGAATACTGTCAGATGTGATCATAAGAATCAAACATAATAATATACAACAGTCAAAAGTATACGTGTAGAGTAGATCTGTTTTGTTTTTTTTTCTTCAAAGGACATTTAATTAGTTTCATATATAGGAAAAAAGAATCTCTTTTTTATTTATTTAAAAAGTGTAGGAGGTTTTCTTTGGCCTTTTTATAATAGATCCACTTTCAAATATTCATCATTGTTATTTCAGGTTGCATGCAAATCAAAAGTTTTCTTGAAAGTTGAAGGAACTGCGAGTGACTCAGTGATACAAGCCGGTCCACAGCTTCGTATCAGATACAGTGTTATTGACCTGACAAACTGTGATTGTACAGGTCAGAGATCACTGCCGCCTGTCTGTCACTGCTGCTGTTTTTGAATGCATGTGGGCAAGTCTTCCTCTCTTTCTTTTCGAGCTGCAGAGCATTCTCACTCCTGAACCTGCACGCATCTCTTTGAGAGATTTCTATTTTGAGTTTATGCTTTATCAGTCGCTTTATTTCTCTTTTAAGTGAGCAGCTGAATACAGAAGCATTCAAGGAGACAAAATATGCATTCTCAGGTTTGCACTGAAGTTATTGTGCTATATATAAACACCTACAACTCGGAGCCAGTGGAGTGTGGAGTTAGAGCAGAAAGGAGAGAAGTTGGAGAGAGGAATACAGGCTTAAAAAAATGAAAAAGTGAATGATTGAAGAGTGGATGAGAGGAGAAGAGTTGATGTAGTGGAGCAAATAGGAGAAGAGGACAGGAGAATGGGAGGTGAGGAGAGGACACCTCAGGGATGAGATGAGAGGACGGGGGACGGGAGCCATATTGATCATTCTGCTCTGTGAGTCTCTCTGTGGTTTTAATGGTTTGAGTTTCACAGCTGGCGTTAACTCTGCAGTGCTTAGAACAGATAACATGCTCCCTACACACACGCGCGCGCGCGCGCACATACAGTACATACATACACTGTCTATATCTCTCTACCAGCAGGCTACGGGTCAGTGCACCCCTGGTGTTCAGTCAGTCCAGCTCAATGCATCGTTCCACATGGACTTCGGGAGATATACTGGAGGTTCAGTGCGACCAGTGGTCGCAGTGAAACCCCCCTCCCCCCACCCCCACTCCCACTGCTGCCCTGCCTCTGAAACTGAGCAGGATCGATCTCCATGCGAAACCAAAACAAATCAACAGGCGTGTTGATTTTTTGATTAAAGTGTGATAATAAGAAAACATAATTATACTCCACTGAATTAATTGCGATAATGCTAATTCAAAATTAATTTTTATCTGCTTGTTTAATATATCTGTAATAAAAATGTGTGCCACTGAGGTTATTTTCGCCTTATAAATCCTTGTTTGCATAACAAGTGCATAAATAAAATTGTGTGTTTTTGTAGAAAGTCATCCTTCGTTTATTTTCCAAATGCAGAAGACCTATGTTTACCTTCTTTATCAAGCTGTTACCATGACAGCATTTTGACGTTTCAATTAGTGTAGCAAGTATTTGATCATAATCCAAAGTTTAACATTTGACTTGGAACTTTTTTAACATTTCTGATAGTTGTGACAAGGTATTGAAACGAAAAGTTTCAAACATGATGGCGTCAGAGGTAAAGTCACAGGATCAGCTAAATCATGAGAATTTATCCTCTGGGAACCATGACCATGTCGTCACATAGAATTTCATGGCAGTCCATCCAATATGTCTGTGGATAATTCAGTCTGGACCCCGAGAGCTTTAGGCTCAGTGAGGAGATTTGTCTGACATCACCAAGCGCACAAAACAAAGAAATGATACTGCATTGATCTTGATTCCAAAGCTTTACTTCAGCTATACTTCAGCTCTACTTAATAAAAACTATTACTGATGAAATAATATTACTATCCAAGCGTCTAATATCATAAGAGCAGAGTAACTTTGTGGGAAATGAAAAAGAAATTGACTGGCACAGCAGGAGATGAAGTATTTTATACCACATCTAGTGAAAAGAAAGGGCAGCTCAGACTGCAGCAGGTGAAGACAGTGCCGATGCAGCCGATGTTGTTCTACCTAGACAACTGACTTGAACAGAGTCACTTATGATTAATCAGAAAAAAGAAAAGTGCAGTTTCAGCCTCTTTGCTGGATGAGCCCCAATGAGGCATAGTTGTGTTTTTTGTGAAATTTGGTGCAGACATTCATGCCTCCCAAAGGATGAATCGTAGGCTTCTTACTTTGGTGGTGATTCATGAACTTTTCATCTCACGGCACCATGTCATCAGTTTTAATTCTGTACAGAACTTGACTTGATGACCAAATACCTGCAGAACTGATGACCTTCCCATCATCCACAGCTCTGCTGTGTGTTTATTACCAATAGTGTGTTTCCTGCACTGAAATAGAGATGAAGGTTAACATTAGCATTTAGACATCAGCATGTTAGCATTGTGTTATCCATGCCCAATTCTAACACGTAGCACAGAGTCTAAATGTGAAAGAGCTTGCCCTCTCTCTCTCTCTTTACAATGTTCTTAATCTATTGATTCCAGCTTTTAGTTAGATAAGGGTCTTTATGCCTGCGAATTATGGGCTTATGTGTCTACTTTTGTTATTCATTCTATTTTTATGTCTCTTTAATATTGTATTCATTTTACTTCATTTAACCCTAACCCTCTATCTGGTCAGTTAAACAATACATTTCACACTTCTGAGCGGTGCTCATTCTGCGTCAGATTTTATTTAGATTTGTGCAGAGAAAACTTTAAGTCACATGTCCTTGTGCATCACAAACCTATTCATAGCTTGTGCGAATGTTGTCTGTGCCACTTCGTACCTGCTTATCAGAAACAAATCATTCTAATCAGAAAAATGAATTACTCCACATTGCTTGACCTCAATAAATCTAGTGAAATAATAACTGTCCTCTCTTCAAGTCTGTCCACCCATTACTTGCATGAACCTCCTTCCAAGGAATATGTGGAAGGAAAAGGGGGATCTCAGATAAACTCTCACTAAGATGAATAACAAACTGAATTCATCGTGGTGGTGCTGCTGCTGTTTGAAAAATACACTGCATTTGTCTGTAGTGCAAATGAAGAGTGAAAATCAAGTACATACACCATAGTATATCTGGCTCTCTGTTTATTCTGTATGGGAGATGAACTGTTCGGGGTTAGGCCTCTCTGTTGTAATCAGGTTGTACAATTATGACTACGAGCCATCTTGTTGGATGTTGTCTGGAAAGCATGAGTAATAACTAATAAGGCTTCAAATATTATATTCACTTTCACATAGAAGGCCATTCACCAGCCCTTAAACACCCATGAGCATCCCCCTCATGCTCCGTAACTCAATATCTGACTAACAAGGTGCGGTATATCACAAAGCTTTATTGAACAGGAACAGGTCTCTGTGGTGGAAAAGCTCTATTCATGTTGGCCAGTTATCACCTTGACCTAACAGGTTGCCTCTGTCTTGATCATGTTGCCAGGATTTCAAGGTGTTAATAGATCATAGCTGGATAGCTCAGAATCTGAGTGAAGCCGCCTTGGTCGTACACCATAGCTTGGAGTTACGGTGTCACATCTACTCTCAGGGTCGCGGTGCTGCTTGGGTTTCTAAGGATTTTATTGATCTGTGGTTGAAGGTTCGAAGTTACACTTCTTTGATCAGTGCTATGTATCGGCTTTCAAATAGGACTTAGGTAGATCTGATATATTCTATAGAGGTCACTGAGTTTCCCTCAGAGGAACAGAACACTGTGTGTAGTGATTGTAAATGAGAATTAACCTGAAATCTGAAAGAGGTCACAGGTAGATCTCCTGCATTATGAACGACCCTGAGCATTACATTTAAAGCCGGCCACCACAAATCTGTAGCCCCCGATGAAAGGATGGACTTATGAGAGGCTTTTATTCAACGGTTCTTGAAATGATCCCTGTAGTAGGAGTTCCAGTTAGAGCCCTCAGTCTTAACCTCCAGGCAAGGCTCCTGTCTGCACCAAAAAGGTTTTAGATTTCACCAAGCAAGGAATTCAAGTGTTTTGTGTCTGTACGTGTGTTTTTGAGTGTTCAATGATGGAAATATGTTTTAATGCTCTTCGAAGTTGAACCTTCCTGAAAAATCATCAATATTATTTGATTATATCAGCTCATCACATATCGTCTTTGCTACATACATCGGCAGACCTAGCTGTATTTATTAGTCACAGGTAAGCCTAGGATAATTTAGAAAATACTTACCATTCATTGTTTCACAATCCTCATTTACCATTACCATGTGAGTGTGACATTATATTGACTCAGTATATTTGTGTGGGCTATTTTAAAAGAAATTACAAGATTTATATTATTGTGTTTTTACCAGCCAATGACACTTCCACTGTTCATATACTCCCCCTCATTACACCACCTCCTGACTGACCTGGCAAAGATACTTTTGATCAACCAAATTTTATAACAACCTCTCTGAATGAGATGGAATGGTTAAAAGTAGAGCTCTATTTTGAAAGAGATTTTTTTGTGAAGCTCCACAAGATGGATAATGGATTTAAAAAGTTAATGGCCAAACCTCGTGTGCATTAAAGGGTGAAGGCTGAAAACTGGGGGTTATTTCAGAGGTCAAGAGGAACAGTCCCATAAAAATCTGACAACTGCCAAACACAGAGTTGCATGTCGTTGCAATTTATTGCAACATGAAAAAGCCTCTGCAGTAGCACTGGAGAGCTGAATAACATCAATCGATGAGTTCACTTCTCGCCACTAGTGAAATAATTTCTACTATTACCAGATCTCACCTTTCAATTGTGGTCAGTTAAAGCTGGGTAAGTATGTACAACACATGAACAGTTCCTGCACCCAAGAACATCTCAAAGGTCAGAGGGTGTAACAGGAGTGCAAATGGACTAATAATCACTTCTTTTGTCTCTTTTTCTCTTAGAACCTGCTGGTCAACCGCGGATAAAGAGTGGGAGGAAAAGGGTAAAATTGTTACTGGAGAAGGTTTTTACTTTGGCTTGAAGAGCGGCACTTTTTCTGTTCCTGGTTTGAATTATGAGAGAGTGGATTTGCTATTAGCATGCCTTGTTTTTAAGAGTTTCCTAATATGCTATTGATCTTCTATATAATCAGTTAAAGTTGTTCTGCGCTGCTTCATTTGACAGGAAAAGCTTTTTTAAAGTGTGTTAGCTTCATGGTCTGAGTCAGTATACTTTCAATTTAGTAATCTAAAAGATCAGAAAGGATCTCTGAGATGTGAACTGTAAAGATGAAGTCAGGGTCACTCCTCCATCAGCTGAATGAACTTCAGTTTACGTCCAAACCTCTGCTGCTTCTGTACAAATGAAAAGGAAGAAAAGCATTCCAGGCATTCAGGTGCACAGGGACCGTCCTTGTTTTGATCTTTAATTGAAAGAGGGTTGTATTGCTTTTAGGTTTTACTGTATGGTTTTGTATTTTTTTTAACCACACAGGAATAAGCTCAGATAATCCTGGCCATGACTTTTAATTCATTAGACCTGTGATGTGTCATATCATTTTATTAAACCATTCATATCTGGTCTCATCTGTGTCTTTAGTTTCTTCTCTCATCTACTACTCAACTAGTGAATGCGCTAATTCAGCTTTAATGCCCCATGTATTTTATCTCAACTAAGTGATTTACTGATTCCTCAGCAGAAGTCAAAGCACCTTTTGAAATGAGAAGAAAAAGAGTGACTGAACTTAACAGAGCAGCAATGAAATGAGGAAAACCTAAGTTTCTTTGTTGTGGTTGGTTATTGTCTAACACTAGCTGCACTGCACTTAAATCTTTCACAGGGCAACGCGCTGCCTGCAACATGTCACTCCCCAATTAGACTCAGCATTTAAAATTCAGACTCAGCTTGAGCTCAATTTTACTAGAAAACAGTGACAATGAAAATCACACTGCAAATTGGCAGCAACATTTTTTCCTCAATAAATTAACTATAAGTTTGAAATGAGGCCGAGTGTCATAGAGAGGACATGTAATCTGAAACAGGAAGACAAAAGGGAAATAGTTGATGGAAAATGCATGGAAAAATGCAGGTTTCTGTTTAACAAAAAAATCCATCAGCACACAAACAGCCTCTGATGTTTCCATCCAAATCTCGCTCGAAATTGAACAGAACCACAATCACAAGAGTCACTAGAGCCAATATCAGTCGGTTGATCGACAAGACCAGCTGGTGAAACTAACCATCCAGTGTGTATCACATAGTAGGAGAAAAGGACTAAATCAGATGATGTGATTAAGAGCTCAAAAATGCCAAAAACATGATGGAAATATGTTTCATGTATTAATACAGAGACTGTCGACACCTTCCTCATCACTCCATTATTTCATCTGCCACTATTTTTTGACGACTCAGTCCCGTGTTTCATCTGCATCATCGTTCATTTGCTGCATTTGCTTTTCATCAAGACACCAACTTTTCCACCTCAGACAAGTGAGGACTTTTTTTTTATTGTATTCCTGAATGTCCTGCATGTATGATAGAAGAAGTGCACTGGAGAAACTCAAGCACTGTGAAGAAATTTGAATGGAGAAAATACTGAGATTCACACACTGAGGAAATATTGATTATTGACAAGAAAATTGATGGTAGTAGGTGAAAATTGTGAATGTGTTCACGAATAAACTGTGTGGAACAATGTGTCTTGCTGATGTTTTTCTTAATGACTGATACCAGATCCAAAGATGCACCTTGTTCATTCTAAAGAAAGTTTTGCACCAGGCATCTGAAAACAAATGATTCTTCAATCTTCTGCAGTTCTTTGCCGCATATATCATGTGCAGTCAGTCCTCCTCTGCCTGAACCTATTGACTCCCTGTACACAGGAATCTTGTTCACATTGGCCTTGTCCACTTTGTCGTTTTCCACTGTTTTCTACTGCTGCTGCTTCACATTAGAAACATTCAACTGGTGAAACAACTGAAAGGAAATGTAGAGTATTTGTGTCAGATGGTGATGCTGACCACAATTCAATTGAAGTGTTGAAGTGACCTGGTTACAGGTGTACATCTACTGTACACCTGTGCTGACACTTGTAACATTAAACAACATTTTGTTCGCTACTGGCACAGTGGATTTATTATATGTGTTTGTTTGGTGGCACTGTAAACACATACACCAGTTGCACTTCTGTCATATTTCTGATGGCTAGAGTTTGACCTGTGTGCAGTGTGCAGCCACTGAATTCTATGTCTTGTAGTACTGACCCACACTTTCTGTTATTACTTGTAACCATACATGTTGTCTAATCAACTGGCACTTAAACTTGATGTATAATAATATTAACTCTATTTGAGTAATAATACATAAAGTACTGTTGCTGGACTCAGTGTTCTTCCTGTCAATTGAAATAGTTATTTTTGACACTGGCTGTAAGTTTTGGGTCATTGTCAGGCTGCAGAATAAGTTTGGGACCGATCAGAGGCCTCTCGGATGGCATGCATAAAGGATAAGAATCTAATCTTCTGAAGTGCCTAAAACTTTTTCACAGAACTGTACATGTGATTTGACACATCCTCGCTCAAACAGCAGATGTCATTATTCAACCATGAGAGGAGAATACATCATTATCCTAACAGTGCTCAAATAACCAGTCCAGGTTTCTGCTAGAGTGGCATATAGCTATGTTTTATTTTCTAAACACTCTTGACTTCATTTTATTTCACCTTTACAGTCACCATTATTCCATTTAACGAAAGCCACTGTGGGTATATAAACCCCAAGCTTGCACCATGTTCTTTATTCGGCAGTTATACCCAAAGTAACATCAGCCAACACCAGGGAGGTTTATTGTTTGTTTTATTCTTTCAGGTGGATAAATGCTGTCTAATCACCTCCGTATTTCACCAGCAATGCAGCCTTGTTTACATTGTTATATTGTGACTTTGTTATATTGTTTGAGGGAGCTAAAACTTTAGATAAAGAGCTGTCACTAATGCCAATGTTGTTCTCTGGGAGTTTTTTTTTTTCTATTTCATATTTATTGTCTAATTTACTAAGGCTGTAAGAACCATGATAGTGGGTAGTTCTTGGGTATGTTGAACTGTAAATTTGAAGTCCTTTGTTAGTTGGACAATTTGGCAAAACCAGCAGAGATATGCTCAAAACCTGAACCCTGACAATAAATCACATAGAATCAAGCAAGATTGACAGTATGGATAAGATACATAATATACACTTCCCACAGGATTGTTATTATTAGATAATAAATCTTTTAAATTCCCCATGAGCTGATTTTACTCTTATTTATTTAGTCATTCTTGTGCACCTACCTCAGAGCTTCATGGCCATTTTATAGATGAAACTTTGTTCCCCCAGATGTGTCCCTGAGTCCAATGTAATTTGTGGATCAACAATGATACAAAGAGACAGACCACACTTACTGTGGTGTTGGGACCAAACCCCAAGTCTAAACTAAATGCTCACGTACAGAAACTAAGCTCAACGTTCTGCTGCTTTTCCTGTTTCTAAACCAAATGAAAGAATGTAAATGTTGAATCAAAATTAATATTCAAACAAAGAACAATTCTTAGGAAAAAAAAAAAAAACTGTGAGTCCCCGACCTCAGCCTTTTAGCCTGCGGAAAATAAAATGGCAATAATAACGAGGACTGAGAAGGAGACTGCCCTCAGGCCTGAACTGGAAAAAGTAGATTGTAAGAGAAATTATTGTTTCAACATATTGTAATACAACCCATTTTTAACACTTTTTAGACAGAGGGACAAAATATGAGGAAGGATTTTATTTTTCCTTTTCAGAGATGTGTGTTAGTATTTTTTGTGCGAGCCGTGTGACTTTTCCAACTGGATATCCCCTCTCAGCGACACTGAGGTGTACCCAGGTGTGCAATAATGTACTTGATTGACTTGTGGTAACAGGCTTGATTCAAGTGGCTACATTTTGCCTGCCCGGGGGTAATTCCTTGAGTTGTAGCTTTATTCTGTAGTGAGGCTCTGGTAATTGGCTTTGAGCATGGAGTGAGGCTGGCAAAGCTCCGCCGCTATGCACCTCACTGCTGAGCAGTTGCACACAAATACACACACACATACATTTGGGCATGAGCGGCCAATCTTAATAAAAGAAATGACACACGGGTGGAGGAGGGAGGGCAGAGGATGCGGTCACGCAGATGTTGCTACGGTAACAGCGGTGAGCAAGGACTAGGAGCTGGAAGGCAGCAGGTTAGAAAAGAGAAGTGAGGAAGACGACATCAGGCGCATTCAAATGCGTCCTTGCTCTCTCCCTGTTGATCCCGTGTCATACCCAATTACCACTGCAGCGAGGGGAAGAAGGGGAGCGAGGAACGGGCGGATGCTGGGGTGGGGGTTGCATGGAGGATACAGACAGAGAAAGAGGAGTTCTCTGGTGTCTCTTTGAACCTGTCAGGGATATGCTGCATGTGCATGTGCCGAGGTAAACACCCACGCCTGTCATTACACCTTTACAAAGGAAAGGTTGTGGCAAAAATTCCTCATAACTGCAGCTTCAAGAGCACGTGTGCGAGATGTGAAGACTCCAGTATGTGACAACTTCTCTGTGAAACGTGTGAGAAACTATGAGGATGTGCATAGAAGCCATATTTAGCTCTGCACACACACTGGCCCCTGTTGTATATAATGTTGAGACAGGTTTCTCATGTGTTTGCCCTGTATAGTGACAATATATGTGTGGTAAGAGAGGGAGGATATAGTGATATATAGTACTGCTCCTTTTGAAACTTGAGCCTCATCATCATATTTTTCATCAGTTAGTTATGATTATGATGCATTGTTCTCATCATACTAATTACAGCTGCTAATTGTTTGTTTGTCGGGTTGTAATCAAGAAACAATTTAGCAAGATGATCTAAACCACTTTATTTGAAGTTAAACCTGAAATGATGATCACTCATTTCTCAGGAAAACTGAATGTGCACAACTGCACCAGGAGCAGTAGGTCAAAGATGCTATAGAGAGTTGGTTTATGAATTCCAATGGGTGCTCTGAACTGTTCAGCCAAAGGAAACCATTGAGGGATCCCAAGGTGTTCCCAGGCCAGGAGGGATATGGTATCCCTCCAGCTACTTCTGCTGCTGCCTCAGGATTTTCTCCCAGTTTAACATGCCCTGAAGACCTCCAAAGAGAGGTGCCCAGGAGGCATCCTTATCAGATGTCCAAACAACCTGGTTCTGGTCAATGTGAAGGAGCATCACTTCTACTTCGACCTCCCTCTGGACATCTGAGCTCGTTGTGCTATTTCTAAGGCTGAGCCGAGCCACCTTATGGAGGAGGACCATTTCAGCCACTTGCATTTATGATCCCATTCTTTCGGCTGTTAGATTGAGAGCTTGTCTCTCAGCTCAGCTTCCACTTCATCAAAAGAGCCTGGTATCCACATTACTGGTGACAGCATCCCGATCTGTCTGTGGTTCTCCCTGTGGTTCTTACACTCACTCATAAACTAGACCCCAGTCAGCAGTGCTAAGTAACTGTTGATAGTGGCCTGTGGAAGGACAGGGTCCAGGAGCAGGGTGCATTGACCACATCACGGGGGCTAGAAGACATCTGATCCAAAGCAAACCTCACGGATCATGTACAGCACTGATGTAAGTGCCCCTGAGTTGAGCAAAGGTTAATTAACACAGGGCTCTTCTACATGATGAGGCCTCAAGATCTTAAAACAGAGATTTGCTATATTGTGGCCTCTGGCTTTAAACTTTAAACTTTAAACTAATGAAAATAGCTTAACAGTAGAGCAGTCTGGTGGTTCCATCAACACCTCCTCCAGCCAGTGCCAACACAAGGGCAGCAGGGACGGACTTTGACATCCCTGGACTTTGACTTGGCCCGGCGCAGTGAGATTCTGTTGCCGGAGGAATTGTGTGGGGACGCGGGTGAGGGCACCTAACCCCTCTCTTTCGCTCTCTCTCTCTCTCTCTCACTCACTCACTCACTCACTTACTCACCTACTCACCTGCTTCTTTCCTGTTCTCCTCCTCTGCTCTCAAGGGGAGCTGCTTGCCTGCTCATGGACATCTGCTTCCAGATGTCCGTGGATCTGTATGGTCTTACATTTGAGTTCTCAACGGACCGTGCCGGTCCAACCAACCCAATTGGACGTGCGGGTTCGGGCCGAGAATTAATGCTATAGTGAGTTGGGCCACGTCGGGTCCAGGTTTCAGCACCCATGTGTTGGGCCGCGTCTGGTTATGGTGATAAACATCGCACACAAGCTCAACCATAGGCCTCTGCAAGCATAACTAAACGACCATGAGTGGCTTTTCTAAGGGTCAACAGGTAGATCAGAGATAAACTCGGCTGTCAGGTATTAGCCACCGGCCGTTCTGTGATTCTCCAGAACACACAGATGGCTAGTCTGCCCCTGCAGGGCAGTGATGGTTAGATTAGAGCAGAAATGAAGTCCAGCTACAAAAACCAAACTGTAACTCTAGCCTGTTGACTTGATCTCAGCAACCAACTAGTTTTCACATTTTAAATTTAGTACTCAATGCAGGTTGTGTTATTGCATCTCACAGTAGTGTGATCCTAATTATGAATAAAAACCTACAATTTCTCTAAGATAAAATGATACAAAAGGAATAATTTGGGAACATTTTCTGGATACAGTATGATAACTGTTCATGCATACACACCACACACACAGGGGAAATCAGTCTCTTAGTCTCTTATCTTTCCTCTATCAGATTATCAGGAAAACTGACATCTATTAGCCAGACACTCCATCTACTCAAGTCTCGTGTGTGTGTGTGTCTGTGTGAGGTACTCTGCAGAGGCCTGAGCTCCCCCACTACATTGCTCCTTCGATTTAAGACTTCCACCTCTCTAATGTCATCAGGGGATGAGAAAAGGACAGAAGGTGGATGAGGGGATGAGACAAAAGGAGAAAATCAGGACAGGGGGAGAATGGTCTGCTTAACCTCCGCGGTCTGACGGAGCAAGCGAACACGCAACGAGAGAACAATTTAATCCCTCTGTAGTAGCCCGGATTAGTCCTCCGATTTATCACTGCCTCGCTCTTTTCTCTGGGCTGCACTGTCATTTTCCCTCCGCTCTCATCCCTTTCTTCATCCCTTTTTCTCTCTCAGTAATGCGTCTGGTACCGAGTGGCTTAATGCTGTTTAATGTGGTGGCTTCCCTTTATCAGTCTATTGTCATTACTCCTTCTTAAACACAAAGGGCTCGAATAGTGAGGATTCCATGGAGCTATAATAGTACTGACAATAATGTGTGTGACTTGGCATAGGGCTTTGCATTTATTTTATGCAACTTCTAAATTGTCTATCTGCTGTTTAATGCAGTTGCAATTCTGGGTAAAAGAAAAGAAAGGTCTCTAAACGATGAACCCTGACTAAAACAAGACTTTGCAAATGTGATGTTTAGCAGGTATAATAATGATGAATAATGATAATGTTCACTATGGTCACCATCACAGTTTAAAGCAGTGTTTCCCAAACCCTCACCATTATGTCAACTTCACAGACCACCCAACTCTCCAAACATCCCGACATCCAGCAGGGCCTACAGTACGACTCTATGAGCTTGTGCAGGACGTCAGCTGAGACAGAAGCTGCACCCAATTCAAAGGCCTCATCTTTCAGATGCTGCATTTGAGGACCAGGTGCATCACTGTCCTCACTGCTATGTCCTAAGAAATCATAATTATCAATACAAATTCAACATTTACCACTAAGAACACCAAACAAAACAGTCACTGAAATGGCAGCTCAGGTACCTTTATTTGACCCAAAAATCCATCAAATTTGACCTAAAACAGCCTCAGTGTACAAAAATTTGTAGCACCTGCACAAAAGTATAAAATAAATAGTAATAATAATAAATTTTTGGAAAGTTATCAAATTTTGGAGAAGTGATCAAATTTCAGGGTAAAAGAATGATGTCAGAGTATTTTTACTGCTGTTAAATGTCAAAATGGGTCAAATTTGTCCCAAACAGAACGTAAGGGTTAATCATTTTGGGGAACATGCTTATTGGCTTTCCTTCCAACAATGAGATGATAATCAGTTAATGGTAACAGTTTTAGGAGTCATAGAGCTAATTGCCAAACAGAAAACAGTGAGCTCCAGTTTACGATTAGAAGAAATGATTCATATAACTTTAAAACCACAAATGGTTGTCTACATTTATGTCAATGCTCTGTGTCAAGAAGTCAGCTTGACATGCAAGACATTTTTTGAACATCCTGACCTGAGATTGCTAAAATTACATCACCTCGTTCTCAGAGCAGAAGTGAATCAGGGCATTGGTGGAGCTACTTCTTTCAAGAGCATGAAGAGAAAATCTTCTCTGGACCAACTGGATCATCAGGAGCAAATGCACCAATTTGATTTGACCTGCAATTGTAGCGTCGCTTACCTCCAGGGCACGTTTTTTTTAAACTGGAAATCCTGGAAGACCAGTGACATGGATCGGTTCCTCAAGACTGTCAGAATCTCATCAGCGGGGTCTGAGATGATGCTCGTGACAAACAGACAAGTGAACAGAGACTGATCCTCAATGCACCCTCCTTCTTAAATTGTGACAAACTGACTAACAATCACCTGCTGTCAAAATGTTTGCTCTCATTGCCACTGTCAGATAGCTCGCCATCAATGGCATCCACCTTGTTAGGCAAAAAAAATTCAGACTTACCGCCTCCTTATTAAATAAGGGGTTTTTTTTTAGAAAAGGGGAATATGACAAATGCACTGTCCAGCAGCCTTGTTAGAACAGGACAAATGTCTTTCTGCTGACCATTTGTGGGCTGTGGAATGATTTCCACTTGGACCACATGTATCATAACAGCCTTAATTCAGTGTATGCCCCTCAGCCAACACTATAACCAGTTTATTAAGAGGAGCCCATTTTGTGGCAGAAAGACAGCATGTTGTTAAATTGAGTGAATTTCAATAATGAAAGAAATAGAAACATGAAATGATTTCTTTTGCAGACAGACAGTTGCATCATCCTTCAGCCATATCACCAGTCATCAAGGTGATTTTAGCATAAGACTGCAACATAACAAAAGGTGAAAAAGTAATCTTCTTCGGAAGTTGAATGGTGAGTTTCTAATTACCAGGCTCGCTTTATTTCTTTGGCACATGCAAGATATTTCTTTTGTGTTGAATCTTAAAACTATCTTTTCTAGATCTAACATATTCACCATATGGACCAAATGTACCAGTGTCAGGAGGAGTCAAGGGTCAAGGGGTACAGTCCACAGTTCAAGCCAGACCAGCAAAAACAACAACGTGGACAGCTTTGTAAGGTATGGGAACTTTTTGGTGAGAAATTATGAACATGTATATGATGTTATCTCACCAGGGCACAGAGACAGACAACAACTACAGAGCAGATGGACAGGGATCAGATGGGAAGTGAATGTGACTTGGACAGTAACAAAGATGAGGAGGAGGTTCATGCAAGACCAGGTTTATTCACTGGTCATTCCAACCTTGATGTACAGGACATGTCAGAGGAGTATGCGCTCTCAGTGATGGATATATATCGTTAAAACAGACACATCCATCTTCATATGTAAAAGGAGCATGAATTAACCTTTAGTTTGCACCGGGGAACAAAGTTGGGAGAATTGGTGTAAAAGTTGACATTTGTTCTGAAAAATGGCAAAAAGTTCAATACAGTGAAAGAGTACTTTTTTTTTTTTTTTTTTTTAACAATGCTGATGAGGAAAAACTTGAACAGCTCTTACTGAACAGATGTACAACTTACACCAAGGTCTCTTTTGCACTTAAGCTTTGTTGTTGTCTCTTACTTGTCAGTCGCTATGAAAGTATCTGTCAAAAGTAAAATGTGACTGAAGGACCAAAGTTGTGGATTGACAGCTACAGCCAAAGCCTAGGACTGATCAGCTGAAATAGCCATCAACAAAACCCTGCCATGGACATTGTACGATAAATTCTATGAATTAGCCGATATTGAGATTATTCCTGCCATCCATACTTCCTGAGCTGAGCTGTGCAATGCACAATAAAGCAACATATCAAGGGAATAAATTATATTGATGCATTTACTTGAATGACACACTTTATCCCACAAAAGTTTACTATGCATACAAAAATGTAGCTTCACATGTTTTGCTTCACACCATGAAACAATAGTACAGAATGCAGCAAAGATATCAGATGAATCCAACCTAGGTCAGTGTCTGTTTTTCACTGTTGGACGATCAGATCAGATAATCTGACAAGAGCACAGAGGAAAGGTGATGATAATTGTGGGAAGCAATCTGAGTTCATGTCTTCCACAATGACCAGTACAGTGCACATCTAATTACAGAGCAGACTCTTACATTGAGTTGCATCATGTCATTAAGTGAGTGCACATGTGGGTGTATATGTGGAGATGTGCGAAAGAGAGATTCAACACCTTTTTGCTAAGGAAAAGAGAGATGAACAGGTCATTTTGAAAATAACACCAACCATATATGGTCATTAACAGTGTAAAACAAAGCTTTAATTGAAGACTGACCCAGGTGACTCACTATTAGTGAGGCTGGGTTCATACGTACATAGGTGTTGGCTGAAGATTTAGAAATGCAGAGCTTCAGAGTATCACCTCAAGCTGTTTCAATTCAAACTGATTAAATACATAAATAAACTTTCTACCTCACTTTCTCTATAAGAATAAAATGTTAGCAAGCAAGCGCTGATCCACCGACCCGGTTTTACTGCCAAGAGCTACCTCTGTGATCAGCAGGGTTAGGGTGAAAACCCTTAGTTGGACATTTATTTGTTTAATTGTTTTAGCTAATGAGTTGGAAACCCTGCAGCATGGACTCGACTGCATCTCAAAACATACCCAGGACTGCATCTATATAATGTTTATCTCATCTGACCACCCAAAGCTCTTTTCACTACCAGTTACATTCAGTTTATGTGTGAAATCAACATAAGAACATGTCTATATGTAGAGGTTACTGAGGTTCCTCTGAGTTCCCAAGGTGGAATCACAACTCCAGGGGGTGTTTCCGATGATGTAGCCAACTGGAAACTCGTAAAGTACTTATGTCAATGTCATATTTAAGTTTTCCCCTTTTTAAAAAAATTTGCTACATTTTCAGAAATGGAATTTTCACTTACTAGCACTTCACATGTACTCATTTGGCAGATGCTTTTGTCCAAATTGATTTTATTACTGAAGGACATCACTAAAGTCTCAGTGTAGTCAAGAGACCTTGGTGTAAGTGCAAAGTACTGCATGTATTCAACAAGTGCAAGAGGATCACATAAAGAAATATCATAACAAAAGGTGGAAGAAATGGTGGGGGTCTGAACACTTTCTGAATGCAAAAACTGCCTTTTGTATAACTGTGTTTTCCTGCAAAACTAGGGAGCGATGCAGTGAGGGTGGAGTTCAGGGGGGGGTAAAGTGACAGAAATGATAAAAAGGCTCATGTGCACTACAATCATAAATTTATAAATGCATGTGTTTGTGCCTTCAGCAAGATACTATATGCTTGGCTGAGAGGTACTTGGACTCAGATGTGATAATTGAAAGGTTTGGCACACCTTTACTCATGCACTGTGACACATGGATTACTGGCAGATCAATAGAAAACCGCTCTTGTCTCTACACAAATGAAGGTATTAAAATACTCACGTTCTCCTGATAGAAGTCTTATCAGATTGGACCAAAGATGTAGTGCTGCTGCTTCTTTCTGCCCTGCAGATACGCCTCAGGAATTCCCTGTTATTTGTTTTGATGCTTTGCGATGCTTGCTGCAGATATATTTTTCGAGGTAATATGGACAGCACAATCCATATGTGTACTCCCCATTATGGAGACTAACAAATGTTCAATGTCAAATTTTCATCATTGTATGTTTCATCCCACCAGGCACAGCAGAATCCTTGACTTGTGCAATGTTTCTGTCAGAGAGGCTCTCAATGTGAATCCTGGATCCGGCCGTCCACTGGAGACAGCTGATCTCGACCACGTGCACTTTATCTGCGTGAGTTGCAGTCTGCTAAAGATGTTCAGACATGGCCTTATGATTCTGCTACGACTCTCCAGGGCTGTCCTGTCTGAACTTCAACATTTAAAAAATGTTGTCAGCTTTGGGTGTCACTTTATATTGATGCATTTATCCCTAACAACAATGTGAAAGTATTTCCAGATGGCCCCAGAACACTAAATCTCCTGAATGAGAAATAGAAGGCCTTCATAGATGGCAACCTCTCTGAAAGAGAACACAAATTAAAACAGAAAAATGATAAAAAAAAAAAAAAAAAAGCAGAAGTAACATGAAAACAAACATTAATAACAAAGAACTGTTAGAGCAGCAAAATTAAATCCAGAAGACAATTATGATCGACAGCTTATTAAAGATACAACATCTGTGGTATGATGCCCACAGTTTATGGATGTTACCTGAAGATGTGTCTTTAGTGCCTCTTGTCCTTGTCATGTTTAAAACCTTTGTGCATATAACCCGTGCAGATTTACATTGTCAAATACATGTCCTGCTGGATCTCTGTTAGGATATGGTGCCTGTGTAGTGGAAAGATACTCTTGTATTAGACCTGTTAATAACAGCAGCCACACACATGTATTATATTAGCGCCCACCAGAAGCCTTGAAATCTATAGTCATGAATTCTTTTGAAAAGGCAATAAAGTGAATGGGAGGTGGGAGTAGAGGAACAGTTAGTGATGGCTGTGACAGACAATATATATCATCAACCCAACACAATTGATTTTGCTTTAAAAAAAAAAACTTTTTGTTCAGTTGTGTGTGTGGGGGGGGGGGGGGGGTTGTTGTGTAAACACAACAGAGACTCATTATCCACCTCACAGAGAGCCAGAGGTAAACTGAAACTTAATAGGTCACAGAGGAAGGCTCATTAAAGATCCCAAATAACTAACACACACTAAAAACACTTCAATTGTTTTATAATTAGTTGTATAATGTTTTTGTTTATTCTGTATTTCTGCTTTTAAGAGCCTCTCATGCACACCATTTCCCATAAGCCTCACCCATCATGGCTGAGGTGTCACAGCTTGAAAAAGGAGGTTGGTCAAACAGCTGCAATAACATCTGACTAAATGGAGTAGACCTTTTTATGCAGATGAGATTACAACTAAAACATTGGGAAATGTCTGTAGACAAGGACATTAGTGAATATTACGGAAAAATATACAAAACCATGATACAATAATCACTGTTTAACTTGCTCCCTGTAAATGATCATAAATGCCACTGAATGTTGCCCTGTACCACCAGCACGTCAGACCAAAACAAATGCATGACCCCCTCTCCCCGCCCTGCCGTGGCCAGCACTTGTGTTGCAAAGGGCAGTGAAAGGAACTCCTCAACACAAAACAAGAAGCACAACTGAACGACAAACACAAGAGCCAACAGAAACAAACCAAATCCTGGTTGCACATTTGTGCCCACCAGTGTTGCTGACTGTTTGCCAATTAGCGATAGCAACATGTGCCAATTTATACTATCCCTAACAGCAAGTTAGTGAAGTTATCATGGCTACTCAAGCTAAGTTACAAATTGTAACACACAGGTAACATTAAGTAACTTACACATCAGGGAGAGAAGCCAGTTCTCATTAAAACCGGAGCCCTTTAGCATCTCATGTGGTTTTCTTTCTCAGAAAAGCCACATCAGTATGGACTTCACTCCACAGTTGGACTGGTATAGACATTCTGCCTTGACCTAGTACGCACAAACAACTCTGATGGAGCTGGTTGAAACTTTACAAACTTAATGAATGTTTTATTAGGCCACCAGCTGAATGCAGTTTGAACCGCATCTTGTTTGTGGGCCATCACTGTGTGTAGTATACAAGTCATCAAATAAGATCTTCTTAAGGACATGCAGAGTATACACTTTCTTACTCCTTCCACCTTCAAACTTTCGAATTGATAAGAAATGTGGACAAGCAGCTTTCGTCATGTCACAGGGATGCACAACCAGACTGTGGATCAAATGTTCAGTCAAGAGGATCAATAAATGGACACTAGGCAGACTAGAGAGCGATGAAACTCAGACAACACATTCAGAGCTGGTGGAACTTTGCTCTCTGCTCAAGATATCTTTACTCCACTATATAAAACATGATTCATTCATTCATTGATCACACCAGCAAGGGATTGCTTATAGATGGATGCTGTAGTTGTAGCAGCATGACATTTCATTATCAATGGTATTTGTATGAATTTATTTGTATTTACTGTTGCATGTAGCTTAACTAACTGGTGGAATCCTGCATATAATATTGTTATTACCAGAACGGCCCTAGTCTGTATGATAAATTGGATAGCTGGGTTAAATTTAACAAGAGGATAGAGGAATATAGTCTCTGCTTACCTGCACCCTAACAAATCCATTATTAACAAGGAGCCAGGAGCTAAAACATCTATTTGTTTGCTACCAGTCAGTCTCATGCTCCCTCAAACTGTCCCTGGACATGTCATTATTTACCCAATTATAACAAGACTGCACTTTTTATATTGCTATATCCACAGCTTTCGAACCAAGCCCTATTTAATGATGTATGACAGTGTCTGGTTTGCCTCCCCCTGTGGTCCCTTTGATTGGCAGACAAGCACTTGACACAACACCAAGCAGAAAAACACTCGCTGCTTCTCTTTTCCAGTAAATCCCACAGTTTTTAGACAGTTTTTTGTTTGCTTGTTTGGCTGTTTTATCTTCCCTTTATGTCCAAGAAAAGTTCTTTAAATATGATTGAAAGGGATTCATGTTCATGTGCGATTGCATGTGAGTGGACGGGAGAGCTGCAGAATGTGTGTGCAGGGTTTATATGTTCTCTTTGATTGTATGTGTTTGCACTGAGGAAAGGCTTATACAACACACACACTCACACACGCACACCCGCTGCTCTAGGTATGGATAAATGTTTCAGGTTTTGCCTTGATCTAGTCGAACAGTTAATCATGTTAGGCTTTACTTTGTTAAACTCCCATTTCAGAAGAAAAGTATGCAAAATTAGATTTCTGGACTAAAAAGCCCTCTGGGAAGAATAGCTCTGCGATTAACACTCTGGCCTTCTAAATTTGTGTGGGCTGACTTAATTGGGGCTAAGTTTTATCAAAACCTTGTAATATTTTTCTATCCTAACTAGAGGTTGCCATGGCAACGTGCCAGTAGGTAACAGAGGTCTTAAACACAATTGGAGAAATAAGAAAATATCTTTCAGGCCGCAGACACCAGCCCGACTTTCAAAAGTGGCTAATGAGCATCCAGTTGTTTTTCATGCGTCAATATGTGGAAACCTAAAGTCTGTACAAACAATATAAATGATGTGAATCACTTTCAATTGTGTCTGTTAGCCAAATCTTTGAAAAAAGTGAACTCAAGTAAAGTAACATTCCGATTTTATTGTAAAACTGTGTCGCACCTGAATATCCTGTTCAAACTTCAAGACCAGTGTTTAAACACAGTTAAGATGAAACCTGTACAACAGAGCCAGCAATGATAGTTTTTCAGTTTGAAGCTGCAAACATACATCTGGAGAGAACTCTTCCATTAGTCTGCTGCAGCCTCTTACAACTAAGCCCATCACATAATCCTGCAAAATTGAAGCAAAACTAACCAGATAATTTCTAGCTTCAACACACGTTGGAGGAATGCAATTTTCTCCTGGAGAACATTATTGAGTCAGAAGTAAAGAAATATATTGGTTTTTGACTCAGAGGCTCTGACTTGCCAAACATCATATTGCACTGAACCGCACTCAGAAATCTGAGCAATAACAGCACAAAGTTATTTTTCTGCATGTAGTTGTGCACGGTGGATTGTGACACAGTCATAATGTTATGTGTGAAGGTCTCAGTCCAGGCCAGTGTGGACGATGCGCAGCAGATTCAAGGATAATTCAGCTTATGAGCTGCATCCACTTAAATCTGTTCCATCTGTTTCCACAAATCAGATCCACCACTGTCACCAAGCAACCTAGAGAGGGATTTGTAAATAGTAGTAAAATAGCAAAAATCAATATTAGTACAGCATAATATATGAGGATATATATTTGTACATAATGGCATTATAATATTGTAACTATTTGCTGTAATTTATTCACGAGGTTCACAAAAAAAATCATAAGCTTTGTTTTGCCTTTCAGCAGAGTTTCAATGTGAGAGAGAATGTTTTAACAATGTGGAAGCATCAACAGCAGATGTCACACTTTAGTGTCAGTCTGTCAGAATCAAAGAGCAAAGGCACAACTGGAACCTCACACAACACTTTTGTTTTTATTATTGAATAATCCTTCAACTGCATCAACAGAGTACAGCACAAAACTTTTTGTTTGAGGAAGTGGCACGACAAGCTTCGACACTCTGGCCCTGTCACTTTAGGCATCACTGGCTTAACTTGTAATATGTGTAGTGTATAAATGTGTATATAGTGCTGTGTGAACAACACAGGTTCTGAGGATGGATGTGTAGAGAGCTGAGTAACATGAATGTAGCTCTGTGTGCAGCTCCTCTGTGGCAGTATGGTGCACACACTTATGGTGAGATCATGCAGGAACGATAGATGGCAGCCTTGGCTTCAGTTTACAGCTCTCACACAACCCTCATGGCATGCTGTATGACTCTCGCTGCATTCACAGCGAAAAACTCCAAATGAAACATGTGAATTCTGGACAAAGAGGGGGGGGAAAAAGAAAATTGGAAAAGGAATTAATGTATTTAACCTGAAGAAAAACAAACAGTGATGATTTATACAAAACTGATTAACAGGAGTTATTATTTATTCCAAGCTCCTACAACATGTGCGCATGCACACACACACACACACACACACACACACACACACACACACACACATTCAGAAGCAACCTGGAGGCAGCAGGCTGATAATTAATCACACTATGTTAAATTACATGAAGAAATTACTTAGAATTGAACCTTGACTTTCAATTATGAATGTATCTATTTTGAATTTCATTTTTCATCAACCATGTACTGTTTTTTGTTTCTCCTTCAGAATTTGGTTTATATCTTGAATTGACTGTCTGCACTGCTTTAACCCTGGAGCATCTCTGTGTTGCAGGAGCTGATCACATCCCTTAATACTGATCTGCAGCTCCACTACGCATTATTCATACTGACCAAATAGGTGCTGAAATAGTGCCTAGGGCTGCCAGAGGATGCGAGGATGGAGTGGAGAAGGGGACAAGGTAATAGAGGGGAGAGAGAAAGATAGGAAGGAGGAGGAGAGGGCAGGGAGAGGTGAGGATTGAGCAGAGGAAAGAGAAGTAGAGGGAATAGCGAAAAGGAAAGGGAAGGAGATACAGGTCACTGAGAGGTGTAGAAAAGAAGTGAAACAAGAGATAAGAGAGAGAGAGAGAATGGAGAAAAGAGAGATGGTGAGGAGAAGAAGTGAGAAAGGAAAACGAGGCATAGAAGAGAGGAAATGAGGTTCTAAGACAGAAGAAGGTTCAGGTTGGGGGTGAAAAAGAAGGAGGTTCAGAAGAAAAAGGAAGGAGGTGAAAGAGAACAGGAGGAGGTCCAGAAAAGAGAAAGATGGAGAGAGAGAGAGAGAGAGAGAGAGAGAGAGAGAGAGAAGATGACATGCAGCAAAGAGCCACAGGTCGGGTTCAAACGCATAGCTACTGCAAAGCCTACATGGTTACTGCTCTACCAGGTGAGGCACCAATTTCCAGCCATTATTAATTTCACATTATAAGGTGAGCCTGACCCTGAGAGAGAGGAACATGTAGAAAGGAGGTGAAAACAGGCAAATGAATAAAGGATGTGCAGAATAGAAGAGTGTTATGGAGTACGTGTAGAATAAAGGAAATTTAGTGGAGACAGCAGGAGGAGGAAAACAGAGAGATGATCCATAAAGAATAGAGCCCTGGTGACTGGGGGGCTGCCAGGGGAAGCCAGGGGGCTCTTGGCAAATTGGAAGGAAGATGAGGAAAATGCAGATTTAAAAATTACATAAGATTAATGTTTAATGTGTCATGATATTGACATCTCTTTGCCATGCTGATCTTTCTATTGTCTGCAGTCAAAACATCATTCACCATCTCTTAAGCTAGGGGTGACTTGGCTGCTCTGCTTCTAATTTGTAAAGCATTGTTGCAAATGTAAATGTTATTGCACTAATGAAAAAATAACTCAGTTAGACACTAATATTATTTAGGGTGGAAAACCCTGAAATAGAGTTTCAAGTATTTGGGATAAGATGGGCAAGACATGAGAGAAGGAAACAAAGAAAGAAGGAAAGACAAGAAGAAGAAATAGATTATGGGAGGAAAATAGCAAGGATGCAGAGAGAGGACAAAATGAGGTTTCAAAAATTAGAGGAGAAGGTGCTGAGGAGATCAGAGCAGACGGCAGCTCTACAGCAGAGCTCAACTAATCTGTGTCTGTCATGCTCCGCATATGAAACACCGGGGATGACCGCGCTGTGATTCACTGCTGCTGGCTACAAACCAGCCACTGGCCACTGTGAGTGAGTGAGTGAGTGAGTGAGTGAGTGAGTGATTGAGTGATTGTGTGTGTGTGTGTGTGTGTGTGTGTGTGTGTGTGTGTGTGTGGCTTCTATTAACAGCAGATTTGCTCTGACATGATTCATGAGGAACTAGCTCCAGGGGGGGCACAAGGGACACACACGCCCTCACAAACACTTTAAATTCTTCGAGTCCACAAAGCAAGATTGGATTTTTACATATAATCTAAATCCTACAGGGATCCAGCATAGCTCTGGGAGATGGTATGTATCCAAGCATGCACACACACACACACACATACACACACACACACACACGGTGAACTGGTGAGAAAATGGGGAAAATGTGTCATCATCTTTTCACTTTTTGAGTCAAACTCTGTCATAGGTGCTGGACAGGCTCTGTCTTTGAGTGTGTGAGGTCTGCGTGGCCATGGTGATGTTTAACACAGTCTCAGCACGCGCACACACTACAACATACTACACACACAGATGGGAAATGTGTATATTGAGGAAGAAACACAGCGCTGTCATCTCCCATCTACATCTACAGCAGTGGACCCCGTGCCACCCAGCCAAGTAGCCACTAATGGAGGCTTGATTGACAGGTAGGAACACACAGCGCATCCCCATGACTCACTCCTAGAAATCTGTGGGTGTTTGTGTGTGTGACGGAGAAGAACAAGCCTTTTGTCTGTGGAGTCAGTGGCTGCAGGTGGAGGAGAGTGGAGATGAGAACATTAGCGGACGAATGCAGGGAGTCGGCACAGGAGGTCGTGTCTGATGATGTACATGTAGAGTTTTAGTTTGAACAGCAGTCTGATTGGATTTATCTTTGGATTTATGATTTATGGATTTAACTTTACCATTTCTCTCTCCCCTGTCTCTCTTGTCTCTTATTTTTCCTCCATCATCCACCTATCTGTTGTGCAGTCTATCAGCTGACAGTTGTGAATAAAAGACATAAACATGGGCTCACCACTGATCTCATTAATGTGAAGGAAAGCTAATTAACTTTGTCAGGTTCATTTTTACAACCTAAATGTTTCAATCAAACTCAAATCAGTTTGCATAGGGCCGACTTTTTTCATTTGTGTTTGCCTATTTGTTGAAAGCTGATTATTTTCTGTCCTTCGTTGTAGCTGCAATAACATATAAGACACTGTTAAAACTCTAATTCTAAGTAGCAGGGAAGAGAGTATAGAGGTACAAATAGACAATGTTCCCTTTGGAAATCGATTTCTTCGTAAATGATGAAGAATAACATTTTATATATATATATATATATACATATATATATATATATATAAATGAAATCAAAACTGAGAAAACACAGTACAGGCAGCAGAGTCTGTAATGAGCCACTAAGCAGAACAGAAGTGCACAAGTGAAAATCCTGTTGATTCTTGATTTTTTAAAGTAGTGGTTTTCAAAGTGTGAGGCAATCGCTCAGTGGAGGTGAGATACAAGAGAAAATTAATGAAAGATAACTAGATCGTGTGGTTAAATGTACAGACTTCTCGATGCTACAGTGAGAGAGGACACAGATATGATTCAGTGAGAAAACTGATCT
>MU269985.1:57264089-57351589 GCA_021432705.1 Caranx ignobilis | reverse complement strand
TAAATATAGAATCAGATATCACCAATTTATTCCTTACACCGGTGCTTTTACTACTGAGATGTGGTCATGTTCAAATATCTTGTGTGAAAATGGCCAATGAGCAAGTAGTAATGCTGCCATCAACTAGCAGCATGGCCATGGAAACAGACAGGTAAGATGTCCAATATACAACTCCCAGACTTGGTGATCATATTTGTCTCCCCCAGTCAGTTCATTAAGATGGTGTATTAGGACCAACATATTGATCAGGTTTAAATTTACAAGAAAAAGTTACATAGCTAGTTTTGATAAGTAGATTGATCTTTAGAAATCTATATTGTCATTCACACCATGAAACAGTGGATGATCTCATCAAACTCTACTATTTAGTTTTTTGTTTGTTTTTTTTTCTTTCAATAAGGAAATACTTATTGTATCTCAGAATCATCTGATCATTATAGCACCTCTGCTCTTGCAAATTTGGAGTTTGTAGTCATTTTTGTCTCATTTTGGTTCCCTTTACCTCTGCTTTGATGACTGTTATACAACTGTTGACTCCTTACAGAAGCTCTGCCTCTCTGATGGCTCATCACCATGCCAAAATGCCTTCAAAGTGATACAACTCAACATACATCCCTGTTCTTCATCCACTTTCCTGTCATCCTTTTATATGACCAATAAGCAATGTGACAACTAGCAAACATGGTGAAAGTATAAACTGGCACAACTTGTGCTCCTCTTTAGAGTTTGTACCTTTAAGACCTGCTCCATGTGTGGCCACGCCCCAGTCAGTGATGTCACAGCAGGTGGTCTGGCTTGATTGCTGATTAGCTACACCTGCTGTGACACCAACACTGAAACTTTTAAAAATTTGCTACAAACTGCACCAGCTCTCTGACCTGTCTGCTCCAGCTATCGATTCACCCCTTAATATTCAGTTTAGTTGAAGTTGCAGCAGCATGAAAGAAGAACCTTGTTGCTCTGATGGTGGGTTTGGATAGAGAGAAAATCCTTCACCTGACTCACAGGAAGATGTCTTCAGGCTAAGAGACAAGGTAAGAATCCACAATCGCAACACCGACAATGTGTTTTCCATGTGATCCAACACTCGGCAGTGGAAACTGTGGTGATAAAGGAGGATAAGGGAGATATGGAGACTTTTTTTAATATGATGTAAAACCCCGACAATTGAGATCTGATGAATCAATCATGAAAACTCTCATCTTGTAGCCTATTTCTTTGTTCATTCAATGTTTTAATTTATTTATGAAGCTTGAGAGAGACATGTCTATAGCAATCAATTTATACACAGTGGCAGGCACATCTTTCATTAGAATTCGTAGTTTACCATAAACAGACCACAGATGGCTTTTTCTATAGGTTACCTTGCCTGTGACTGTACAGAATAACAAAATGAAAGCATTAAATGAAAGATTAAAGGTGTAATAGATTCATCTGAAATCATCAAATCAGGACCGACTCTTACATTTTGTTCAGACAGTCAGAGCTGTTGGAAAGTGTCCATCCTGTCTGCATTCCTGATGCACAGTTCATCTCTAACAGTCCTCATGTTTGCATCATGATGGTTAGAATAGATTTTGTGAATGGTTTTACTTAAAGGGGACATATTATGGAAATATCACTTTTTGAAGGCTCTTTAACATATATTTGGTGTTTGTCTGCCTTCTGGCCCCAAAATGTGAGAACTGACAAAAAAAAAGAACCTGTAATTTGTTCTACAGGTTGAAATGTGGTTTTTCGAGCTGTTCCCTCAGTTGTCTGATAAAGATGCCACTATTTTTCGAATTTGCAGAATACCACCCCTACCTGGTACCGGTAGAGAGGGGTGGTGCAGGGGTAGCAGTGGTTCATTTCTGTTCTGACTGTTCTGAACAGGGCTATTTTGAGTGGATGAAAAGAGCTGTGATGTTGGGATCTTGGGGTACTTTGACCGAAGCATGTCACAGACATGTCTTTAAGACACCTGGGAACTATTTTAATCTGTGGAAAAGGGGCGTAATATGTCTCTTCTAAACCTAAATGTTGAACTTCACGAGTGATTAATTGTCAGGGCCTCAATGGTTCCTCATGGGGAGGTGAGAGAGGAAAAGATCTGTCTTTTTTTCTTAATGCCTTTTTCTTATACTCGCTTTTTATGTGAGCATCATGCAAGTACACACATTTTTAGATTCTTTTTGTTGAGTCTATAAGGTTTGGATGGAAAAGTCCAGTAAATCACCAAACTGCTCGAATGGATCATCATTGAATGGAATGATGCACAAAAAAGGGGAGAATAGTAAAGTTGTTGTTGTTGTTGTGTTGTGTTTCTGGAAGTCATCAAAAGAATCTGACCACCAAGGTTTTCTGTGCCCTGTGTGTGTGTATGTCACCTGATGTGATCTGACCACGTCCAGCTTGTGGTTACAGCTTTGAGGAGCAGTCTAATGGTGCACCCTCTTGTTTGGGCCTTGCAGCTGCTGTTGTGTTTGTCTTGGCAGTTGTCAGAGGTTCAGGACAGATGCAGAGCCACAAGGTTTCTCCGTCCCTGTGTCACAATGTGTTTTTTTCTCTGTGTGAGTCTTAAAACTCTGACTCGTCCAGTCGCTGTGTGGTTGGCAGAAGGGTGAAATGGCCACCTTAAGAGTCAGAATGTGGCTTTTTCTAGTTGGTTTACAGCAAAGAGGAAAATGCAAGACACGACGGAGAAGTTAAAAAGTTTTCTGGCATTTTGTCCGACTTCCAAAATCCTGTGACCTACCTTATAAAACCATTCTGCCTGAGTCTTTGCCTCCATCTTTCCTTTCTCTCAGCCTTTTCCTGCATTAGTTGAGGGTCACTCTGGTGTAAATGAGAGCACTGTTCCAGAAGGGGAAGGCTGGCTTTGCAGAGAGGATTATCTGTTGGTGTTGAGCTGTGGGATTCAGTTCCTTCTGGCGTATGAGCCGGTCAGCGAGCTGCATCGCTAAGCTTGTTATTAGTTTTGGGAGAAGGAGGCAAAGTTCTGAGGGAGAAAGCACAGGGAAGTAGGAAAGAAGGAGGAAGGAAAAACACAGAATGAAGGAGGAATGTGTTAAAAGATGACGTAAAAGCCCAGGCTAAATCTTTAATGATTTACTGAGTTTAGAAGGAAGGACGAAGATGAATAACAGCAGAAGGATAGAAAATCACTGCATCTGCAGAAACGGTCATCGGACACAGGTTTTAATGGAGATGAGGAGTAAAAATGCTTAGATGAGCTTTTTCCACAAGTAAAAATGGGATGAGAAACGTGAAGAAAAGCTCAGTTATCTCCTCTTGAGCAGCAGACGGCCATAGACAATTAGTTTAATGGACAGATGGCACCTTCATGGACACATCAGCTGCTGTCATCTTTGTTTTGAAAAACAAGTCCATTCTGCATGTCAGATCAGTTCTTGTTTTCTGGACTAGGTTACACTGGCTGTAAAGCAGGTAGTTGCACATTTTAACACATGCTGTGAATTTCCAAAGGAAACAAAACCCACTGGTGAGTGACAGGGTTGTGTGCTCTACTCTACCGTCTTAAATATCTACTTTAACAATTTGTCAATCTGTTTACTTACTGCAAAGACATTCTAAGGGAAAAACTGTTAAGGGTGTGGTGTCACAACAGAAACCATGGTCGCACAGGTTCAAGGCATTAAAACCTGCAACTGAAGCCTTTGTCCTGTGATAATGTAGTGAACCAAAACCAGGTTGGCAACATTTTCTAAATGACAAAATAGTAAACGACCCATGAAAGTTACTAACTGACTAATGTAGCTACTGCAGTTTCCCTGCTTAATAAAAACCTAGCAGTAATATCAGATGGACAAACAGATGGAGGGAATTTAAGCTAAATCATTAACTCTATGCTCCTTATTAGTAAAACAGTACTCACACTAAATTTAATTCAGAGAAAACGCCTTCACTATCTATCTCTGTATGTAAAGGGAGCAGCAGCAAGGCAGCTAGACCAAATGCCAAAAAACATATAAGCTAGCATGCTAATGATTTATAAAAAAAAAAGAAAGCCAACATTAGCATAACACCAACAGGTGGATTTACTGTCACCTTTATTGGCTATACATGTACTTTTGCATGTTTTTTATCATCTGATTGTTTATGCACCCAAAACAATGTCTTTATTCGTATAAATAGATTTTGAATATTTGAATCATCCTGAACTCGAGGATGTTACTAATTTTGCATCCATTTTAAAGTTGTGTCTGAAAATTTGATGTCCCACCCACCAAACTATATCCCATCACTCACCATCACAGCATCAGGGCTGTAAAAAGCCAATTTGCAAGTATAAACTAGCTCTGCGGCTCCATTGCGGTGATGAGCCTCTCTCTCTCTGTAACTGCCACTTCAAACATGGCCAATATAGTGTCAGTCAGTTTTTGTAGTTTTCATCATCTCCCTCATCTCATCTGTGTGACATGTCAATGAGTTCCACAAGGTGGGTGAAGGTGGAAGATGTCCTCCACAGCAGCAGGTAGCTACCAACAATCCCATAGACAATGCCTGAGGCACATTCAATGCTGTTGGCTACCATATGGAAATCAATGTCACGACAAGTCCCCCCCCAGCTTTGTGTTTTTACCATAAACACATAATCAAGAGGAACTATGGCACTCTGAGTGGCATTTCAGGATGGTTTTAAAGTTTGTAGATGAGAATAAGGAGTGAAGGGTTAATGTCTGCAGCATGTCTTGCTTGTGTTAAATGCTGCAGACTTCAGCCTTTTATGTACTTTGAGGCTACATTTTGTTTTGGGTTTTGAGTGTAGATGACCAGAAGTCAGTACTGTAGGTGTACACGTCATGAGACAATTGGGGTGTAACAATTGTGTATGTGGCCTGCTGTCCGGTACAGGATGTCTGATTTGGTTGAGTTGTGATTCAGATCAGTATTTTTATCCGATAATTATCTGTTACGATGCTCAGACTTTACTTGCCAACAAGTTGGAACATGGTTGGCAGATGAAGTCACACAGCTACATTGGGTGTAAATATCCTCATGATTCCATATTGCTGTGCCTGCTACCTCTGGATCAAAAACCTGGGTCAGTGCCATTAGGGCTAAGCAGCTTTTAGGAAAACCTGTGGTCCTTTGCTAAAAATAGATTTTTATTTTCTTTTTGCTTTAGAGAAATATACTGAGGTGTGAATTCAAATGTGACTTTGTGACACCTCTGGTAGACACAGGGTAACACTGTTCTATTACAGCAAATCGCAGGTGGTCTGTGTGTGTCTGAACCAAAGATACCTTTCCACTAATGATAAAAATGTGTTGATTTTCTTAAAAAAAAAAAAAGAGTCAAACTGAATTAAATTTGCCAGTGAAAATTACCTGTGGCTTATGTAGTAAGTAAAGAGGTGAGCTACCACCAAACAATGAAACTGGAGGAAAATAAATAAATAAATCTTAGGAAAATGTCGCAGCAAAAGTTCTTTAATGTAATTCATGTGCACTTAATGTTTGCTGACTGCCTGGCTGCCTGGACTGCTGGTTGATTCCTTTCCCATCTCTCCAGCCTGTCAGCGTTTTGACTGGGGCTGCTTCAGGTACTGTACTCTGCTGACACTGATGGTTGCACCGTGCACATCCCATGCACTCAGGCTGAAAACTCAACCTGGCATTTTCCTGGAGCTGATTGGGAGAAGGGGGAGACAGAGCACTCTCACACTGACAGGCAGGTCCAGAGCCTTATGATACTTATGAGACAGTCATATCAAGGAAACTATAGTGGCCATAAAAATTGTCAGGAGATACAGTAATGCTGTGTGGAAACCATTATAGAAAAGGCTGCTCTCAAGCTTCCTCTAAAACACCAGTGTCCATATTTCTCTGGTATCAGAGAATATGCTGGTCTTCATTCGCAGTCAGCACGTTTCTGGTTGGAGGTGTGTGAAATCATCTTGTTTGATGTTTGGCTGTAATGAAAACTGCAGGTGTTTGAAGGCATGGGATACAGCTAGCCAGCAGCAAACATTCTCTCTGGCAGCAAAACCGTTTATTTTAGTTACAGAAAATGTTATAAATCAAATGGCGACTAAACAAGAGGAAACTGTGGAGCAAAGGAAATGAAATCGACTGATGAGTGATGAGTTGTTTGAACTTCTCAAATGTTCTCCAACTTTCTTGACAAATAATTGCTCACATTTTTAAAATGTAGGTAAATTGAAGTGATAGTTTGTGTTGTGATCTATGGTCTACAGTATTCTTACACACATTTGCCCCTAAGCTTTGCTCCAGCCAACTGAGACATCTGATCAGCAGCACAACACAATGTATAGGTGCACTTTTGTATAGTGATACTATGGTAACCCGACAATAAACGCACTGCAACTAAAGAAAACAAATGAAAATACATGCTACAAATTCCGAAAACAATTGTAGTTCTGATATTAAGATGTATTTCCAGTTTTCGGTGATCATGCAGACGGACAGCAGTACAAAGTTTCACTTCCCCTCATGCTACAGGCTAATATGGTATGGACTTAAAGCACAGTGCTTAGTGTTGCAGTGGTGCTGTGGTCAATAAATCAAAACAGGACTCAGGCTCAACAGTCTATAACAGCACTATTTCTTTGGGACTGTGATATTTTAAGCTAAATGCTAAGATCAACATGCTAACATGTTCAAAGGCTGATTTTTAGAGGGTAATGTTCACCATCTTAGGTATGTTATCGTGCATGCTAACATGTGCTTATTCGTACTAATCACACAGCACAGTAGGTACAGGTGATCACCCAACAACTGGCCCCTTGAGGAACATAAAATGTTGTTGTTGCATCAATATGTCACAGGATAGTTGAAGTCTTTAACCTGCTGGTACCACAGGAGAAGTTGAGGGATCAACAGTGCTTAGGGTCCTCTGGAGAGCATGAATGACTGCATCAATTTTCATTGTGTAGTTATAGATATTTCAGTCTGAAGCAAAGTGGTGCACTGAACCACTCTCAGCATATGGTTCCACTCCACTATATGGACTAAATAATCTCTCTCATTAAATGTCTCGACATTTGATTTCACCTTTTTATAATATGTCTCGGCAGTGATTTGAAGAAAAATAAGGCTTAATTGACTTAATGTATTGGGGACGTGTCTGCTAGATTGACAAGCACTTCCAACTTCAACATTTAGCCTTACCCAGGGTCCCCCTGTCACTGCAGCTTTTCTGGGGAGAGGTATAAGTCATTTGCCTACTTTTGCCCTCTCTTTCTCTTTCTCTCTTCTTTTCCACCTTTTTATTCACTTATGCCCCTCGTGTTAATCTCTCACCCTTAGGTCTGGAGGATGTCCTTGCCTCACCCTACATCTCTGTCCTCATGTTCCTCCGTCTCTCTGGTGTTAATCACAGCCATCTCCCTCTTGCCACGGGGGAAATCTCCATCGCTACTCCTCACTTCATCTTGAATTAATGCATGATGTCGGAGAATGATGGGAGATTCTGAGCTGCCAAGAACGGATCAGGTCAGTGGTGGGAGATCCAGAGAGGGAGAAGTAAATATATTCTTGACATTAAGCACATTTAGGATGTGTAGAGCTTTTGTAACAAAACACCCATGCAGTACTCAACTCAGCATTGTATTGTATGATAATATACCATCTACTTAGAGCCATTTATTTACTGTAATGTTCTGGTACTTCACTGGCAAGCATTTGAATTCTAGTAGGGACAGAAAGAAAGTGAAGGTGGAGAGAGGAGGGGTGGAAGCAAAGGAAATTAGTTTCATGGTGTGAACTAAAGGCTGAAAGAGTGAATGAAAGAAAGATAAACGTAATAAAAAGGATGGTTGAGGTAGAAAATGAAGGTTTTAAGGTTATGGCCTCGACCCAGCCTGAAGAGGTTTCTCTCAGGATTCAAGTTTCAGCGGCCTCGTAGCCATCGACGCCTCTCATTGAACCTTTGCTTCTGTGTTTTTAAGGAACTTAGGCAGTACATTGATGTATCATCCCCACAGGCAATTGTGACCAGAAATAAAGACCACCATGAATACCTTCATTGAGAAACTCACAAGGTTAACAAGCTGAGTGAGTGAAAACTGAGCCAGTAATCCACTGAGCTCTAGTCAGAAAGGTGTGTGTACTTGTAGCCAGTGGCTTTCTTCATATCCTTGTAATGCCCAAGTGCATGGTACAAACAGTATATTATATATATATATATATATATATATATATATATATATTTTTTTTTTTTTTTTCAGATTGGAAAAGGGGTCTTGCTGTAGCACTTTATGAGCACCACTGCTTTTCAAGGCAAAGGAGCCATGCCTGACTTGTTGCTTGTCTGTCTTTCCCCAGCTGGTGGTCCATACCCTCTCTGCATGAACAGAAGCAGAAAAACACTATTAACTGCACAACCCTCTTCTGTAGGGTTTTCTCATGAGCTCCTTCATCATGGTCTCCTGTGCAGCTTAGAGTTGCCTGGTTTGCTTTGCTCTGCATGACATAAATATGCCAAGTGCATACATATCTTGGAAATGTTGACATGGTCTCAGCCAATTATACTGCTGAACCAGAGTACCTGAGATGCAGGCCTCAAATATCAGAGTCATAGAAAGTAACTGACTGTGGAAGGGAGTGTGATGTTTTAAGTACCTTTCCATCATTGTGTATGGTAGAACTGGTTGAAAAACCATCAAGTAATATCGATTTTATACAAATATGCAAAGTGTATGCAAATGGCCCACTCTGTGTCAGCACTTGCATTAAAAAAAAAATGTAAATGTTCCCTGAAAACTGAGTTGATGCATTCCTGTCTTTAGTTAGCATAGCTATGATTTTTTGAATTCTGATCCCTGAAAGGAAAGAGTCCAGGCAAGAGGCATAAGAGCAGTCTGGTGCAGCTGATATCAGCAGCAGAGTACGCAATACACAGACTGTACAGTAACACCCACCAACAAAAGGCCGGTGCCATCCTAATGACACCTATGAATGCATATACATTTAGTGCTCATAATAGTCCTGGTTTCAGGGTTTGAAAATATGGTCGACCCAATTAAGCATGTGGTCTTTATGTACTGAGTACAAAGTCAGTCCTCTTTCTTGCTCTTCCGTTCTACACCTGTTAATTATAAAAAAAAAAAAAAAAAAAAAAAAAGCTTAAATGAATGTCTGAAGAAACAAACAGGAGGACACAGTGAAATACAGTATATTAGGATTCTGCTGATGCTGCAACCTGTGCTGTATTGCTGCAGGCTGTAGCTTAAAGCCTTGTTCGCTACAGAGCATGTCTGCCTGTCTGCAGCCCCAGCTGGCTGGAACTGAGCTTGACCCACATCATCAGATACAGAGGATGAATAATGAATGTGCAGACAGCCAACTAGCCATCCACAGAGACAGCCAGCCAACCTTTACGCACGTCAAGAGCCTGTCAGCCAGTCAACCTGCCGTGCAGCCTGTTGGTCAGAAATCCAGTCAGTCAGCCATGCAGCCTGTCAACCTCCCAGCCTTGAATTCAGCCAACCAATGAGACATCCTCTCATCTACTCAGCCAGCCAACCAGCCACACAGCCACCCTTACAGTCATGCCCATCCGTGACCCTCATCGTCATCTCTTCACTTTCTCTCCTTCCTGTCCTCAGTGACTTCCTCCTCACTTGTTTGCATTGTTCCCCTATGAACCCCCACCACCACTAAGCCACCCACCCAGGCTGCACTCTTGTTCTCCCTTCTCCTCTTCATCTTCCTCATGTGTAAAAAGGGCAGGCCTGTCAGAATAGTTTAGCCACAATGCATTGTTTTCTCTGAGGCACAGACAGGGTCAACTGACCCCGACTGTGTATTTACTGTCGGGAAGGAGAAGGGGGAGAGTCATAGCAGAAAGATCTAGCTGTGGCTGAGTGTTTGACAATTCACATTTATTTTTGTGAGTTCATACCTAAAAACACAAGTCTCACAGTTCAACTGCTTATTTTTATAACAGCTGAAATGCCCTGAAAAATGGCCATTTCGGAATAGTTTGATCTTTTTTCATCAAGCCTCATCATCTAATACTGTGTCGACACAGACTCTGTAGTGAAAGTAGCATGGCAGCAGAAGCAGCAGCAACACTAGCAGCAGCTTAAGGGCCAGTTTATGGTCTGTCAGAACTAGTTTGTAAGACGTGCTGTCGACCATGTCAGAAATGAAGTGTTTACACTTGATCCAAAAGGCCGCACTGGAAGGTGGACTGAAAAGCCAGCCTTGATAGAGAGGAGAGGAGGAGATGTTGCTTAAAGTAGTGGTTAATGCTGCAGCCATAGACTGTTCTTAGAGATGGATGAAGGCTCTGTGACGTCACGTACAGGTCTCTAAAGAGCAGTTCGAGGCTCAGTGGACTGTCCCACTGCAGCATTGCTGCATTTAGTTGGCTTTGAGGATGTTGGATGTTTCTTGTCTAGCTGACACACACTACAGTCATGCTAGAAGCTCTGTGAGGCTGTTCTTCTGAACAATAACGCTTTGGGCCAAATGTCATGGCAGCACGCTCACTTGTAGCAATGCAGTCATATGGATGTGTAGCAGGTTTGCTTACCATATTCAGGACCGTAAACAAGCCTCGACACGGCTGTATTCTTAAGATGATGGGTTTTCTTATAAGCTATTGGTGCTACCATGGTAGGCTCAATCAATAATTCTGAGTTAATAAACAATAATTAAGCTCATGTCAGAAATGTTTTTACATCTCAACCTAATGGTCTGATTGAATAATTTTAGTTTTCTTTATTTATACACTTCAGAGCACCACCATGAGAGCAGTTTCCTTTTTTTCAGTTGTGAAAGAATATGTGCAAAGTCCTTCTATCTGATTTATTGCATAAAGGAAGACTAACAACTGTCTAATCACTCAATGTCAGAAAGCTCTCATAAAGTCAGAATAAAGCCTCTGATGATGGCTTTGAAGCTGTTATGTCATAATTGAGGACAATGTTATCATGGTGATGGAAAAATAATATACACGGTGCAAACAAGACTGCAGTGTAATTCTGTCCAATGTGCAATTGATTCTGTGCACCGGGGCGTGCCGGGGCGCTAACCCAAGCTCAAGTCAAGCACGTCCTGGTTAAATTGCATAAGAGGCTGAGCTGCCTTTGGGCAAATTAAGCCCCTCTGTCGCCCTGCTGCTGACTGCCCCAATCCTTTGCTGCCTTGTTCACACTGTATCCTCTCTCTCCTCCTTGCAGTCTTTCTCTGTCTCCCCTCCTCCCAGCACTCCCTCCCTTATGCTTTCTGTCCCTTCCCTCCTTGTACAGTATGTACCCACATAGCTGAGCCGAGCCAAGCTGAGCTGGCCAGGCCTGCCTGCTCACCGTGATAGTAACGGCTTTAATAAAAACACCGTTTGGGGGATGAGAATGAATTTCATACTTGGACGCCCCGACACTACATGTGTTTCGTTTTAATAAAGAAAGAAGAGCGAGCAGAGTGAGAGAGCGACGGTGGTGCAGAGCCACTCAGCCAAAGGAAGATAGGCCAAGGCTTTTCTCATTTGTCCTCACATTCTTGCTTCCTTAAGCTCAGCTGTGTGTTTGCTGTTCCACCGAGGAGGAGGGGGGGGGGTGCTTGCATCTGCCTTGTCAATCAGGGCACTTCCACACTTATTCAAGATAAAGCTGAGTGTTCAACCATTTCAAAAACTGGCTGAGATTTGTCTCATCTCCCCTGCCTTTTATTCTGAAGTTGGTATGAGTCACGCAGATATTTTGAATCAATTGATCTCTTTGTTGTTCACTATCACTGATTGTGATTGACATTACAAATGATTCAGTTTATATCGGGTTAAATTTTAGGAACAGGGATAACTCTGTAGTTGAATGAGTTGTATGAGCAGTGACGGCCAGCACTACTAATGTTCACAATTAGAGGCCTTATATTGTACATTTTGCTGGCGTTTTTGGGGTGTGTTGAGGTGGGCTTGTTGTGATGTGACAAAGTTCTGACGAGGCATTTTAAGGCTCCCTTTCTGAGTATTGGCTGTGTGCATTTCCCTGTGGACTGAGCTCACTGATACCTAAGAATAGTTTAGTCACCTACAGAAACTCGGAGGTAAACTTGACAGTATTAACTTTGAGTCAAATAGCTTTGCTCAGGTCAGTGTAAATTGGACTCACTGTGGTAGTTTGGTAGATTTTGTATCTATGATGAGTGAGAACATGAAATGCACAGTGGTATCCACATCAGTCATCAGTTAAATCACTGATCAGAATGTTGGTTCTGATGTAGGCTGCATCTCATGCTGGATTTAATTTTGTGTTCAGTGTAGGGTCTGTCAGTAAGGTTTATATTTTGAAGACCAGCAGTAACATTCCCATTTATCAAACCATGTTTTATCAGCTATGCCAAGGATGTTATGTTTTCACCAGAATAAGATTTTCTTTTTCCTTTTTTTCAGCTTCTCGGGATATGTTCATGATATGGGTCTTTATGTTTAAAGGTCCAGTGTGACATCTAGCATTCAGATTCTAGATTGCAGTGCTCACTTGCTTGCTCGTGCTCATCCCTCCCTTTGGCAAAGTGACAGTGGCCTCCGAGGACATGGCGTCTTTCAAGGCTGGGGCCACTGGGAGTATTTCAGGAGCATCTAGCGATGAGGTGAAGATCTAAACCATATTACGAAATGTTATATCTTCTTTCCTTCTGCTTCGGTTTGTTTATACACACAAAACTCACGAAACGCGCTAGACCCTTGTTATATGTATATAAAAGAATAAATATAAGGCTACTAAAACCAAACAAATTTTATTTATAGCGATTATACACTTATACAAATATATTCATGGGTAGTATATTCAGATTTTGCCAGTGAACCTTGGCAATTATTACACACTGAACCTTTTAACAAAAAAAAACCCCCAAAAAACAGGCAAATATATGATTGCCAGAGATGTGTGTCCTCTGAGCGTGATTGTAATGTCTACAGAGTATGTGGTCTTGTGTTGGAGCAACTGTGTTGGAGGATTCAGCATTGAGGTGTGTTTTTGCTGTGCAGAAAAACTCTGCTACTTAGCAACACAGATTCAGAAAACATCTTTAAATGAGGATGCTGCAAATTAAGGATTCAGCTATTCACCATGAAATAAGGAGCACATATGGAGCAAAACTGCAAAAACCTGCATATAACTATTGTCAGGGGCTTTTGGCTGATTTCCAAACAGTATTGTTTGAAGTTCTCTCGATTTTTTTTTTTTTTTTTTTTTTTAATGTGTATAATTTTCCTCTGAGACAAGCTGGTGTCTCTACCACTTTACAGTAAATTTCTAAAGACAAGAGTTTCGTGAATTCAGTCTTGTGACTATCTGCATGAGGAAGGCATACGGCATCTGTCAGAGCTGAAAAAGGAGACAATTGTTCCAATAAACAAAAACAAAAATTGATTTGTCTCCTTGTCATTTCCATTCTGAGATCTGTGAAAAATCAATTTCCCCACCATGTCTTCAGGGATAACTATGTGTCAGAAATGTTCATGAGCCCTGTGGATTGTCTCGCTGACTGTGGCTGTGGTATTGCAGTTGGAGAGCTGAGTGAAGCAGGCTTGTGTTTATGCAGACACAATTTCTACGACACAGCAAAACTCAGAGCCACATCAATTCATTGAGTACTTGAGAAATGCCACACCAAGCCTTCCTTAGACATTAGACCACATGTCAGTTGCACAAGAAGCTCAATGATCTAATTTTCATTAATCCTGATAAAAGATAATCGTGATTATGTTAGAACTGAACGGCTCTTTGGCCTCTGTGGAGGGATCAGAGTTCTGAGAGCCCTGCTTCCTTATCAGAGCTGTAAAAATGTACAAAACCAGTTTAAATGGACAATTAACACTGATACTGACCTCAGCTGCCTGCAACTGACCCAGTGCTGATCTCATTGAAATATGTGACCTGACCTCAGTGCAGTGTGGTGATGCATGGCCTCTGACACATCGGCCAAGAAGCACATACAGACTTAGTTTGCTGTTCTTCCTGCAGTAGTTGCCCCCTCACATCACACACAAACAGAACAAAGCACCACAGGAGAGGATATAGTATTAAAAAAACTTGGCTTTGCCAAAACATCTTCAGAGGCTCAATAACAAGTAGAACAATTTCAAATATTGGCAGAAAAATAATTTACCTTCTGTCAGACGCACACACTTGTGTACACACAGAGAGACAGAGAAAGAGTGCTGAAAGCTTTTGGAGATTGTGTCCGGTCATTCTGCATTATTGATCATAGATGGAGGACCAGGGGAGTTACTCTGTTTTGAAATGTGTAGAAAGAAGAAGAACAAACAGATGTGGAGAGAGAGCAATGAATGAGAGAAGTAGAAAAAAACATAGCAGAAAACAAATGGACAGAGCCAAACATTGTCTTCCTGTGGGGCTGTGCTACAGGCGCTCACCAGAGAATCTCTCAAGTACTGCACACCCATACAAACCCCTGACACTCGATTGTGTAGGGATGTCCGATAATATCAGCCGACTGATAACATCGGCCTAGCATAAAATGTATATCTGTCCATATTGTTATTTGTTTTTCTGCCGATAATGAAAACCTGATAACATAATGCCTGGATTTCGTAGCAAATTAGCAGCGACCATTGCTTCTTAATTCACTTCTTAATCATTGCCACTGCTGCCTCAGATGCACAGCAGTGTTCTCACTACACGCTGTTCTGTTGTACACAAACACACATGGTGCTGGTGCTACAACCGAACTCCAGCTGTTAAATTATTGGCCGTTTGTCTGTCACTCATAGTGTCCAGTGATATGATAGGCTGTTTCCATGAGCCAGAGCACATGTGGGACTGTCTGTTAGATGACTGACTGTTCACGCGTCACTCCCCGATCTCCACATAATCCGTCTCTGCTCTGTTTGTCGCCATTGCGCACACCATAGCAATGCACCCCCGAGTCAACAGCTTGCACTGCTGCACGACGTAAACAGTGGTTTGATGTGTCAGTCAGAGCTCTTGGTGTGTAAACAAATAACGTTCATTTGTGGAATGCATCCAGCGGGGCATCACAATAAAAGTAGCCATACTGCAATGTGTTAATTCCCAACGGCAGCACCAATTAGTTTTTTTTTTTGGGGGGGGGGGCAATCGGTATCATTGTTATCAGAATCGGAAATTTAGTGTTGGACAGTAACAGCATATTGGATATCGTCTCGACTGCAGCTGATAACAGCTCTCATACATACATCTTAAACTCCCTCAGTAACACCTTACAGACAGGAAAAGTGGCCGCCAGGAACTTCTTGGTTTGCCAGATCCACTCATCTGGAGTCCAACAGTAGACTCTTATGGATAATAATCCTGATACCTGCAGACTTTGTTTGACTTAGTGATAAAGTTTACTCAACAGATGTATATTAATAATTAATTAATAATTACCTGTCTGGGTGTTTGTGGTATTCTGATTTGATACTTTTTTTGTTTCCAGATCATTTCTTTCTCTTGCTGTTATTGTAAAAGTTGGTTGGTTTGATTTATTGCCGTAAAAGAACAAAGTTGAAAATACTTCTCATGTTCATAAATAATCTGCTCTATGTAGTTTACTGTTTAATATAATGAGATGATTGAATATGTTGCTTTAGGTCGCCTGCTGTTGTGTGCCCTGCACTCTTATGTCCTGAGAGGTTGTTCAGCGCTAATACTCATACGTTTAGAGATCAATGTCTGGGACATATGGAGGCAAAAATAACCCTCGAACCTTAGAGGCACTGTAGGTAAGTGTCTATGTGGTGAGGCTTGAGCTCTTTGAATATCCTGGGAAGCAGCTTATCATGAGAGCATACAGGCCTTAATAGAAAATGGCTGTGTTGTCTCCCATCTCATTTGAAATGTGGTGCAGGACGACAGTTTTTAAAGTTGCATGCCATCTCGGGCAAGAGAAAACCTCTTAACAGATCCAGACTTACACACACGCACGTGCACATATATAGACAGTCCTTACAAGCATTGACCAAGCTATCAGGAGGAAAAAAATGAATAAATGGATGAAATGTGGCGTGATTTTTGAGGGTCAGAAAAAAAGTACCTAGCACATGAGAGGAGCAAGAGGAACGGATTATGAGATGAGAAACAAGAATGAGTTATTGAGAAAAAAGAGAAGGAAAGAGGAAACTGGTGACAAATTGCAAATGCTCCCTAGCAGCTCTGACTGACAGGCCAATCATCTTGCCAGCACATCTTGAAGCGATGCCTGGCTGACTGTTATTAATTGAAATGTGATTGGAAGAGGGATGGGGGGGGGGGGGTGGCACGATGCTCACATCTAATCCACATCAGAGCAATAATATCCTATTCACTCCATCATCACTCTTCAATACCATTCTCATCACTCTCACACTGATATTTCCAATGGTGGAGAGGAGAAAGAAATGAGGGGATGAATTGAAAGGGATGATTCTGAAAGGGAGCTGGGGGCGACTGATGGAATTGGGAAAGGGGATTAATTTGTGCAACAATTCAGGGGGCTGCCCAGGGGGTATTTTTTTTTCTTTTTTAATTCCCTAAGAGATTTTGTAATGGCCAAAATCTCAGGACTCACTTTCATTTATTGCATATTGAGGGGAAATAGCAGAGAGAGTTCAGGTTCATTAACTTTCTTCCTTCATCAAGCTTTAAATAGGCAGGTAGTGTTAGCAGAAGTACTAATCCAGCTGAAGTCAGCCTCATGCCACAAAGTTAAGTTCAGGTCACATTCTTCAGATTCTTGCAAATTTCTGCTCCTTTTACTCTTGTATTTTAAAAATGGTTTTCCACGCAATATCCTGATTCTTATGCGACTAATTTGTTCAGCCAAAAAAAAAAAAAAAATCTTGGTAGTAAGAATTTGGTATATTCATATTATTTTTTTTTGGTATATTTTTTCAATCCAGTCTAGTAGATGTGTCATTCCTTATTACACAGAGGTCAGCAGAGGGCGGGGTGGGGGGTTGGGTTTTCAGTACAGAGCACAGGACTTTGAAACCAGAAACTGGGGATTAGGTTCTATTTCCCTGTATTAAGTCTTAGTCTTCCCTGGTTTTAAGATCATGTTATTTGTGTGTGTGTGTGTGTTGCTCCTCATGCTGAAGGAAAGACAAGTGTCAAAAAGGTTAGGGGTTCTTATCATATGTTAGGCTTCTCCTGATCAAAATTTCATTATCTTAAAACAATGCAATACATTACTAGATTAGATTAAGGTGATTCACTTAAATTAGGTACCAGAAACTGTAAACCAATGTTGTAATCTCAATGTTGGATAAATTTGCTTTATGTTGGTGTTTGAATAAACATCACAGTCTATGTTGAACACAAGTTACCAGCTCTGTGGTGGCAATGTAAATGCCAAGTTATCAGCTAACACAAGCACCAGCTAATTAGTGTGGTTAGCAAGCTGCATCTGAGGTGAGACATAAGCTTGTTTGACAGTTGTCCTGACAGCTTCATGCCTCGTGTTCTGAGGCTGCAGATAGATGACAAAGGGCTGTGGATGATGCAGTGTCGGCAGTGCAGCAGCTCATTGAGTCTCAGACTACACTGCCTTGGTATAAATGGGTGTTTTGGCTGCAACGATCTTAGATGTTGAGTGAAATTGCAACCTGAAAGAACAACTTGAAGGAGTAATGCATATTGGATTCCATGTCTCACCTTATTTTTCATCTCCACTTAATCAGATCACACACAGCTCACTATGTACAGTGCAGGTTATATGCATGGAGGTATTCTCTTTTCACTGTGGTTTCTTCTTCCAAATGTCAGATTCATGTGGCACATAAATATTTATTCATCTGCTCTGAGCTGATTCCCAGTGTCTGTATGTCTATAGTCTAAAACGCTCAGCATGAACACAAGTATGCACAATAGTACATGGTGTGAACTGGTGGAAGCTGCAGGATGTCTAAGGCTAAGGTTGGTCTTAAAATTCAAGGCTCGGATATATAAACTAGAGATAGGCGACACGACTGAAACGTCACAATCTGGAATACGGTTTCGTCTTGTGAAAATCCTGACTGCATGTTGTGATTCATGTCTGTGAGCTGATTGACGTCTCATTCAGGTGTCATTTGTTTGCCACTGTTCTTCACCCACTCTACTGTCTTGTTTCCATATTGTGCTGCGGTCAACTACGCTTTCTACTAGTTCATACGGTTATTTATTTATGAGGTGCTGTATGTGAGTGTTATGTCATAAGTTCAGTGGACTGCTGCTGGTGACAGTTGTTCCCAGTGGTAAACTCTTGATTGGTTATCTTGGCCCTGGTCTCTCTGAAATTAGAAGAAACTTGAAGAAACCTCATTTAATCTGAAATGGATGTTAAATCTTCTTTTTGAAGCTGATTTCGAACATCATCTTTGCAGCACTGAATGTTTGGTTTGTGTTTAGCTGCTGCATCACATAGTTTCTTGTTTTAGAGATTACATTTGAAAAAATTCAAACACAGCTCTTGCAAACCAAACTCTGGAGCTACACAGCATGTTATGTAAGCTATTAAGGTTCAAATTTTCTGTACAATTTAAATTCCATTATATTTTCTACTACATGAAGTTGAGGAGGAAGGGTGAGAAGGTAACCTCACCCTGAGTGGCAGCTTTTAATGGACATCAATTTATTTGATCTCTCTCTCTCTCTCTCTCTCTCCCTCTCTCTCTCTCTCTCTCTCTCTCCCCCCCCCTCCCTCTCTCCCCACACAAATCTTTGTCAGCTTTACCCTGACATTCTCGTCTCACTGAGAGCTCTTGCACTATGTGGGCGCACACACACATGCATAAACACAGAGATTACAAATGCTGCCTCAATCAAATGACTCCTCTTGAGTAAGGGCTGCCATTATAAGCAAAACCACATCACTGTGAACATCTGTAGTCAGAAGTGAAAAGGCTCTGAAAGGAATACAGCAGCGCATAGACAAGCTGTACAAAACTTAAGGTCTCAGCTCTGACTGCACAACCTGGCCTTCGTATTCAGAAAACCTCCTGTTCTGAGACCTTTTTAAAGGCTGAATATCATTTGAAAATGGATTGAAAAACACGTGGGAGATAAATGAAAGGAGGTAATCTGTGGTGTGGCTCAATGGGCACAGCTCAGCACCAACACTTGACAGGATTTCAAAGTTGTTCCAACTTTTATAACTGAGCAACTATTCCAACTTAACAGTTTTTGAAAAAGATTTCAAACTAAACTGAACAATATAATTGTGTTGATTAAATTCTCCTGTACTGTGGCTCCCCTCACCTGTGGAATACCTCAGGGGTCAATTTTAGGCCCCTTTTTTTTCTTTGCATATGCTTCTCTGGGATCTACAGTCATGGAAAAAATTATTAGACCACCTTGTTTCTCAATTTCTTGTTCATTCTAATATCTGGTACCACTAAACGTATAATACAATGAACACAACAAAAAATGCAGCTGGTCACATAATACTTTATGTCCTATTTGACATTCTTAAGCTTAATTGATTCCCAGGGTATATAAGAGGCCATTTCATGTCACAAGCAGCACTGCACATGCAAAGGCCTAGAGTGGTTCCTGCTTACATTCAATCTGTAGCACAACTCAGAAGTTGTCAGCTCTCACATAATGCCTAAAACAAAAGAATTATGTGAAGCCACAAAGGCAGCCATCTTGGCACTGCTGGAAATTGGCATGAGTGAGAGACAGGTAGTGAAAAAACTGAAGATCTCCAAGACAGCCGTTCATTACAACAAAAAAACAAGCTGAACATGGCACTACCAAAGTGCTACCTGGCCGTGGCAGGAAACGTCTTCTACCCCACGAGATGACCGTGCACTCATCCGTTCCTGTGTCAGGAATCGTCGTCAGACCCCAGGGACCTTAAAAATGAGTGGGCACTGTCGAGAAATGTGACCTGTTCGGCAAGGACAGTTCGAAACCGACTTGTGAAGCTGGTTGAAGTCACACAGAGCACGCAAGAAGCCCTTCATCAATGAAAGGCAGAGGAAGGCCCGGTTACTCTTTGCTCGAGACCACAAGGATTGGACTGTTGATGATTGGGCTAAGGTTCTCTTCAGTGATGAATCAATTTTGAATTGATGCCCGCTCCAGCCAACTTACTGGTTAGGAGGAAGCCTGGAGAAGCTTACAAACCAGACTGTCTTGCCCCTACAGTAAAACATGGGGGTGGATCAGTCATGATTGGTTGTTTCAGTCTGAGTGGAACAGGGCAAATGCAATTGTGTGAAGGCCGAATGAACCAGGTCATGTACAGGACTACCTTGAAAACAGTCTTCTTCCATCAGCTGGAAAACTCTTTCTGCCTCGAATGACTGGATTTCCAACAAGACAATGCCCCTGCCACACGGCAAGGTCAGTAAAGCCTGGATGGAGAACCACAACATTCGCACCATGCCTTGGCCTGCTCAATCACCAGATCTTAATCAATTGAAAACCTGTGGAAAATCATCAAACTCAAGATGGGGAACCACAAGCCAAAAACAAAGAAAATTTGTTGAATTTGTCCAACAGGAATGGGCTGTGACAGCAGAACAATGTCAGAAGCTGGTGGAGAGCATGCCAAGACGCATGCTGCAGTCATCAAAAACAATGGTTATGCAATCAAGTATTAACTCTTGTGTGTAATGTGTTTAAAGCAAACAGAAAAGAAAACATGGAATGCTTAAAAGTAGTGTTTTGGCGGTACAATGCCATAGCTATTGATGTAAGAATTTCAGTAATTTGGTTATTATCAAGAAAACCATGGAAAATGAATAGTTCTAGTTCTTGAATTAAACTCTCATGAGCTATTTGTTGATCATTATAATTGTCCAAACAAATGTACCTTTAGTTGAGCCAGGCATTAAAATTAACAAGAAATTGAAGAAAAAAAGGTGGTCTAATAATTTTTTCCATGACTGTATCTTCCATAAGCAAATATATCCTTTCATTGTTATGTGGATGATGTACAGATCTATCTCCCTCTTTGGATGAACTGTAGGGACGCATTAAACCTTTGACACCAATCTAAATTTGAAAGACAAATCAGCACAGTGGTTAAAGGACCTTTTCTACCAAATTCGATTTAGAGAGGTGACATACCCTGTAGTAAGATGAAGATGTACATTATGTTTCTTTTGTCCTGGATCATTCTGTAATTAACATTTTAGTGAGTACAAATACATTTATTCAATGATCACAAATAAATCTCTGTATTATTGTCAGTCATGTCCCATCCATGATGGACACTTAATATCATAAAGCACATCTTGTTGCGTTTTTTCTATTTAAGCATTCCCTCTTTCCACCGAGGGAAATACAGCAGAAAACTGTGCTTAATATTTCCTTTCCAAATGCAACAAATATGGAGTGAAAAGCAAATACTTTGTAACCTAACAGTCAGATCGTCCCTGTTGTCAACAAGTGCAGGAACCACAGATGGGATCAGGGAAAATATGTCGGTGTCTCTAATGAGCAGGTCCTGTCCAAGACTGTTTGCCCCCTGCAGTGGAAGACGTGCCATTAGCAATGCAGGGCAGGCTGCCTGTTCTGGATTAATCACAGTGACTGACTGGAGCAAATCAATGAGCTAAATGCTAACACTTTGGCTGGGACACAGACAGACAAACTGGTCTGTTAGCAGAGGCCAAGAGGTGACATTTCCACTCTACATGGACAGCTGCACTGCAGGCCAACAAGACAGACAAGAGAGATCAGTGTGCGTTTCTGTAGCTGCCACTTCCTCTTGTGGACACCCGCTTTGCCATGACAACAGTCGTATGAAGATATTTTGAAAGATTGATGTCTTCCTCACTCCTTCTTTGACTGACAGAGGATATTGGTGTGATGTTTTTCCCAACTGCAGTCTTCCTCTCATGCGCACATGTATGCATGCACACACATACACAAGTGAAGACACACAAAGTGGGCTGAGGATAGAAAAGAAGAAAGTGATGAAATTATATCCTCATAGTTGCATATTTTTTCCATCTAAATTCCTCCATAGCATCACATGAGGATTTTCATATATGTACATTGTAAGATGGTGACACTTAAGGAATCAACAAGATAATACAGTAACATTACAAACATCTAATATTAACTGAAAGTCAATGATGAAATCAGCCATCTTTTGCAAAAAGATCACAGAAAAAAAGCATCTGTATTGCATTTGCCTTTGCCTTTTCTTCCTCCTTTACCCTGCCCTCTCTCTCTACCCATGTGTGATCTGGTTATTATCTACAAGAGATAATTGGTTGGTGTCATACTAAAATGATTGGGTTTCTGATCAAGTGAGCAGGTTAAGCAATTGGAAGTTCTGTTTTGATGTTTGATATAGTGAAGCTTTCTAAATCACACTGTGTGTTTGGTCTCCCAGGACCTCGACATACTGTACTTATTCAGTTGAACAGAGACTCAATCACCACTGTGTTACCTTCACAAAAAATAGCGACTTTATGATTTAAAAGTGTTCAAGAATGCCACTTATAAGCTGCATTCAAAGAAGACTCTACAACCATGGTAATAGCTCTATGGTTAGGAGAGGTGGCCCAACTCAGGGGCCAATAGAGGCCAAACTAGAGGCTGACATGGCAATGTTTTTTCAATCTGCTCCCGCAAAAAAATTCCCGTCCCGTCCTGGTCCCATGACAAAGTCAAAAAAATAATCTCATCCTGTCCCAGTCCTGAATAAATCACTCCAGATCCTGTCCCATTATCGTTTTTTCTATTTTACAACACACAGTCATCGTCATGTAAACGATTGTGATGACAGACCGATCCTGTCTGCCCTGCATGCATTGCAGGCTGAATGACAGCTCGATAGAGTCGAATTTCAAAATATCACAACGTGTACTCAGGTCTACTTTGCAAAGTGAATCATAATTGGAACAAGCAACATAACGTAGGCTACTGTAATAGGCTAACCAGTCTGACTGTTAGCCAGCTGCCTATTGGGCGATTGGCATTGGTTACCAAAACAAAATACAGGCACAGGCCAACATTCACTCAATTCAAGGATAAAAACACCACCAGCTGTCAAATTACTAAATCACTACGACAACTATGACCCCTTTCAAATTAAACATGCCTGTACCCCAGCAGTACAAGATTCTCAGCATTAAAACCAGCAGCAGACATCATATTAACGTTACGTACCTACCTACATACCTTGCTCAGCTGAAGCCTACTTGAACTCCTTTTCTCAGTATGATGACCAAGAGTGCTGTGTGGCCTTTCAACAAGTAGCTAGCTTAGAACTCCCGCTCCCGTTCACTCCCATTTACATTTATCGCCACGTCCCAATCATGCGACCAATAGGTAAATTGACTCCCGAATCGTGGGAATCCTGAGAAAATGTGAGCTTTAGGCCAAACTGAAATGATTAATCATGACTTGTGGAGACTGCCATATTCACTGTTTTAATGATGTTTTGATGAAGTGATTTGTCATTGATGAATCCTGGCATAGTTTGGGACACCTATATAGCAAAGCACATATTCCTTGGCCAGCTTTGAAGGAGCCTTTTGAGACAGCCTGAACTAATGATGGTGCTGATCTAATGATTCAGTTTATAACAGTTCATCCTCTAGGGAACATGAATGTCTTTTCCAAAATCTAAATGTCAAGATATCTCAATTAAAACCCAAAAATGTCAAGAAGAAAAGTCAGAACATCATCAGAGACACTGGGATTCATCTTTTGGCACCATTAATGTCTGCACAGATCATCAGTGTATCCAGCAGTTGATGAGACATTTAGACCAAAGTGATGGACTGACTGACTGAAAGGCCTGTTGTTGCCACCCTTATGGCAACATCACTAACATTAACTGCTTGGTTTAAACAATGATTTAAAAAAAAAGAAAAAGCATCATCAATTTGTCTGACCATTTTTACTGAGGGAAGTTGTGTTGGTTAAAGTTGAATGGTTAAAGGTTGATGAAAATGGTCTGTCAGGGTGCAAAACCAAAATTTGTCCAAAAGACTCCACCACCACCAGACTCCACCAAGCTGATGGATACTGCAGCATGGGATTATAATTATAAGTGGTTCATCTCCATGTGAATTTCCACGCAGAGTTCAGACCTACACTGGACCTTAGGCAAAATTCTGTGAGGTGGCCCTCCCACCTGAACTCTAAAATACAACCATTTTTTAATAGTTGCACTTGACACTAATGCTCCCGCTCATTGATGGTCCAGCATCTCTACTGACAACCTAAAGCATAGCACCTGTAAGTTATAGATGTTAGGAGGCTACCATTAATTCAGCTCCATCAAATTTGCTGCATTTGTTTTACTTTAATTTTTTTCAAATGTATGTAATTATTTAGAGCACCATTGTCATCATATTGATTTTAAGTTACTAAGATATGTGCATATACATGGGCTATCCAAGCAAACACAGGCAAACATAATCCAACCCAGTCAATATTTATCCATTACTTTCCATTTTGTATATGTTCAGTTGCAATTTCACTACACACACACTTTATTATAATACACATCTTCTTGCTGGTTGTACTGTGTGGTGTTTATTGTGAAATGAATCTGAATCAACATTGACACATCAGGCCAGCCAGTAGCCAGTGGCCGGGTTCATGCTGAAAATATATACAAATAACTTGGGCCCATTGAAAACTCTAAGCATGGCACAGGGTTCAAGGTCAGGAACATGGACTAGTAATCCCTCCCACTCCTGTGATATTGCTTTAAACCCAGAGAGGAATGAACACAAGTCTACCTGACTGCCGTTCATTCTCATGCAGTTTCTTCTTCCTTTTTCCATGACTGGAATGATAACTCCGCTTCATCTTGTTAATAACTCACTCACGCTACACCTGGCTGAAGCATAGACGCAGTCACGCATTGGACACTTAGGCGTCCTCCATCATTTTGCGGTACTCTATGCGCAATGTGCATAGTTTGCGTATTGGGTGAACTAGTACTGCTTCCACATGAAGTGTTTTGATCCATTGTTAATGAACAGCTTTAATGTGAGGGAACCATTGCATAGCAGATTAGGAATAGACGTGAATCTCCCAGGTTGAAGTTATGACTGATTTTGCTGCACTGTAAAAGTGTTTCTTTGCTTCCACCTTAGCTTCTGAGTCAACAGTCATTATTCACAGGACCATAGGAGGTCCTTTTCAGGTACACGTACACATAAGTTGCTTTAGGTATTTGAACAAACAACCAATGCTTCTGCTTTTCAGGCTTTGAAATTTCTTCTGCAGCCTCCTGTGTTTATTAGTTGGTCTTTATCTTCACTCCTTCTCATTTTCTTATGCTTTTTTAATCTCTCCTCACATTTTATCTCACATCTCATTTTTGTACAACTCTGACATCCTTTCCATCTCCCTGCCTTTTTTCCTGTCACTTTATCACTCTTTGCCGTTTTCCCTCCTATTCACCTTTCTCTCCCCTGAATCCTCCTTTTTTTCCTCTCTCTTCCTCACTTTTTTCCCATCCTTCCTCTTTCAATTTAGCCCTCTTTGCAGCTTTTCCGCTCTTATTTTATTTCCTCTCCCTCTCTTTCTCTCTCATTCTGGTTGCCATACAACCTCAGCCTCCTCCCCCTCCACCTCTTTTGTATGTATCTCTCTTATTGATACCCCCTCCATCTCTCCACCCCTCCATCCCTCCATTTCTGGGTCTCACCAGTCGTTTACGCCTCCTCAGTGAGTGCTATTACAGCATCACTTTGCATTTAGATAACCATCGCCTCGCCATCCCAAATTGGTCCGGAGCAGAAGGAGGGGGATAAAGAGAGGGGGAGAGGGAGGAGGAGGAAGAAAGGGAGGAGGAATAGGAAGAGGAGGAGGTGATATAGAGGTTCAAGCTGAATCCTTCCTGGCGAAATAATTGCAGATGTTGGAGCCCCTGCGAACGGTGACACACAGGGAAATTTTAGGGGAAATACAGACCAGCAATTTCACCACCGGCAATTATGATCAACAGCATTTTTTCCATTACACTTTCATTTTGCTGCTCCCTGCTGTGACATCCACACACATTTATTTTGCCCCAGAATTCCTTCCTACCCTGAGCCCTGAGTTATGCAGGGATGAGTTGCAGTCTAGTATCTGTAACATGAACACTGCGCTGCTTATCAAAGCCAAAGAGCCTGAACTGTGGGAGTTGAGACCTAGAAAAATGACACTTAATGCTTCATCTTGTGTCCTGGTAAAAGTTTTGTTGGTCACACTGTGTGGGTTGCATGGTTGTAATGTTTGCTGACACACATCAGTCATACTGTGCTTGCTGCTCTTTGCTTCTCATCATGAGGCAAATTTGTATGGATGCAACACAAGCAACATTAGGCGACATCCATCATTGTGCTCAGCTACAGTTACAATACTATCACTCTGAGTAAATTCCTTCCAGTTGAAGTTTCCAAACGAGCTGTTATGGGAACACTAAATCAAGTGATCAATTGGGGAAGTTTGTGTTTATGTGCATCAAAGCATGTAATTGGATGAAATGTTGAGAAATGTCTTAAACTTTTCTCAGAGACAGAAACGAGACTCACTGGTGTTATTTAAACTGAACGAGCCCAACAGCAATATGTCAGTCTTTTTCTCATTAGAAGAAAATCTGCATTCAAACACTTAAAAGCTTTGCAGAACTTTGCATTAAAGCATTTGCTGAATGACTATACAACAGCCTCTCTGATTCACCTTGCATTTCCACAATCCCTCTGTAGTACTGCTGAATTCATAAGACAGTTGTAAAGTACCCTAAATGATGGTGTCACCATCATACATAATATTCAGATGGATAATAAATACAAAAGCTCTTGTGCTTACTTAAAGTTTACTGAAATATACTATGTTCTTTGAAGGAACAGTCAAAGCAGAAGTGAAAAGAGCACATTAGCCAGAAGATACAACTTCTGTATCTGTGTGGGAAGGTCTTTGAGTGAGCTATGAGCATCAATGGCTGCCCAAAGGTCCGGTCTGCCTCTGTTGTTGAATCCCTAATTGAATACTGGAGTGTGCACACACTACCCTTTTCACGTTACGCATCAGTTGAGTCAAGCTCAGATGAAATGTAAATATTGGCTATGGAAACTGAAATGTGGGTTTCGCATCAGTCCTGTATATGTTTCACTCTCTCTGAATTTTTGTGTGTGTCTCTCAGTGTCTCTGTGTATGTGTGCATGTGGCGTAACTCTGCATTATATTGTAGTGAACAAGGAGCACACATAAGATGCTTTCCCACTGCCCCATCTCTTGAGCAACTTTTATGCAGGGTCTCTCTTGCATAAATGCTCTCTGTGCCTTTCCAGGGAATAATTCACAGTGGAAAAAAGTCAAGATACATACATGCACTCACATTACAAAAATCTATTATATATAATGCATATTGGTTATTAATTCATTTTATAAAACATATATCAAGCCACTATTTATATACACACCTGCAAATATAGAAAAACAAGCATTCACAGTTCTCACTCTCTCTGCTGAAATGCTAAGGGTCAAAATATTTCGGATTGATGTTCAGAAAGTTTGTCGTTGTATATCAACTGTAACTCTATTTTCCACAAATACTCACATATGCACAAACCTGAATTTCTAATGCAGACACTGACAAGCACCAATTTTGGATTAATTTGTGAACATCGCTTTATAAAGATATTTTAGACTTTTTTAAGCCACTTGACCTTGAACAGTCACAAAGCTGCTAATGCTAACACATGCTAGCAAAACCTGCAAGTAGGTCCTTTAACATGGGTTCACTCTTTGTCTCCTGTTCTCCATCGAAAACTAATAGTTTATTTCATCCATGACCTTATTGTCCCATAAGAATGTAGTAATGATTTTAACCTGGATCACAAAGGACCCTAAACATGACCAAGTTGCTTCTTTGCTTAAATGAACTTTTACTGCAGCATCACCAGATATTTGTGGTGATATGATCTGTAATTGTTGGAGGGCACTGACTAATCAGGTCCTTTTGTTAATGAAGCTGACAGATTAAAATGTCCTTGTTGTTGTTGCACAGATTCAGATTATGTCTATTGTTGTTGGGTTTGGTGGACTTGAATATATATAATTAGCTGATTTATGCATGAAAATAAATAAGACCTTATTTTTTAAACATAAAGTATTAATACATTCACCTCACACTCATTTCAAATACTGTCACCTGTAGCCTATAAACTACAGGTGACAAATCAGCAGAAAATATGCCCCCACACATGCATAGGGAGGTGTGTGTGTGTGTGTGTGTGTGTGTGTATAAATTGAATAAATAAGTGTAAATAAATATTTACATGGCAGAAAAAACAACACCAGAAATTTATAAATATTTCAATTTTACAGGGATTAATTCAGGTTAAAAAAAAAAGTTTTGAAAAAGGTTTTTAGGTTTAATTTCTTTGCAGTGAACATTTTTATCTTTATGTGGGTAAATTTGACTTCATGTCAATGAATAGGAGTCAAAAGCAGTGTGCTGCAATATTGTATGTGAAGCTGCAGAGGAATGGCATCTTCAGTCCGGTTCTGTTTCTCTGCAGTGTTGGAAACAATGTGAACAAAAGCCAGTCACCTTGTTCTCTCTGTGGCTCTAATTCGGCGGTCTCTCACTCACAGATGTACAGTTTCAAAGGTTGAAAGCTCCCAGTTAGCCATAGCATTAGCAGCCTCCCTGCTGTTCATCACTGGCCAGGCTGTAATTACAGACGCATCCAGGAGAGAAAAAAAGAGAAAGCTGGAAAGAAGTCTGGCCTTTTAACCCTGTTGTTTAGCTGTGTGTGTGTGTGTGTGTGTGTGTGCGTGTGCGTGAACACCTGTGAAATGTGCGTGGGTGTGTGTCATGTGTGCGATAGAGATCAAGGAGGAAGATCAAGAGTCCCCCACCACCTACTCTCTCTTTTTCTCTTCCCCTCCATCTCTGTTTGCCTCCATCTTTTCTTTCTCTCTCTTCCCCTCCCTTTCAGACGTTTCTTTTTTCATCTACTACCATTTTCTTTCTCTCTGTAATTGCTGCTTTATTAGCTCTGAGTTGGGCCTAACATCAGAGGGTTTGCTCCGATTTTGTCAGTGATCAAAAAAAAAAAAAGAAAAAAAAAAAACAGAGTAAAAAAGAATAAAGTAAGGAAATTTGCCAGATCTCGACAAATGTGCAGAGAACTCGACTTTTAAAACACAAAAGTTAAGAGATAATTTGATTTGTGTCTAAAAGTAAGAAAAAGAGGGATGAAAACACTGAGTTATTTTAATACCTAATTAGCATCTTTTCCAGGCAGCTCTCTGTGGAGATTTAATTATGATTTGGCATCAGCCGGCGTTTATGGGATGAAATGGACAATGTTGATCAAGGCTCTGTTGGAAGGTGGCGGAGATGGAGGGAGATACAAGCACACCAGAAAACGGGAGAGAGGGAGGGAGTCTGTGGCGCTGGAAACACATTTTCATTCACACTGTGAGCAGCTACGTGCTGACGAGTCACGCACACTCAGACAGAACCATGTTGGAAGTGGAGCCATTGTTGCTTGCGCCAGTATTTGCACTTAAAGTCGAAAGCAGCAACATTTGAGCAGAGATGTCTGTTTGGCAACTCTCTGCTGTTAGCTGATAATGAAAGCTTTCCCATTTCCTGTTAAGCACTTAATGTCTGCTCTCCGTCTTTTCCTGCATTAATTATTTGAGGCACAGGAAGCGGTGTGGTTTCTGTCTCTATTTGTGTCTTGTCTCTTTGTTGGGACCAAATATGACCATAAAGTGCTATATAGTCGATATGAGAAAAAACTACACATGTTGATCTCTACAGATCGTCTCACAGATGGGTGTCATGGTGGGTCACAGAGAGGCAGTCAAATATAAAAAAACAAAACAAAACAAAATGCATGTGCAGTTTGGCAACTGTGGTAGATCGTGGCATGAGTTTAAAGGTAGAGGTAAAGGTAGGGGCCCAACATTCAAATTGGGCCCCTCCTCTTGGGCTCAATTGCGCACACCCCTGACAGCAGTTGTCAAGACTGACCCATGTTCTACCCAACCCTTCTCCGCTTACGCTTCAAAGCAGTGGTGTAGTCTAATGTATTGTAGTGGGTATTTGCTGCTTTTTAAGTAGGTACACTGTTCATACCTACATCACTTAGACTATAGTTAGATAGTTTTGTTGTAGTGGGTATACTGAAATATTAATGCATTCTCATTGGGTATTTCCTTATATTCGCTGGTAAGTGTGTGTTCGGCATTCGTCCCGGCTTGACGGTGTCCAGTCGCTCTACATGCAAATCCACAGCACCACATGCCCAACTTCTGCCCTTACTAGCCTACACCGAAACATCAAAATACAGGCAGAGCTCTGCAGACACAGTCACCACTACATGAGTAGAAGCCCATATGTGATGATTAAGCAGGATTTCTTTTGTATTAGCCTATGTGTAGCCTAATGTGAAAGGAGCTGCTGGTAACACACAGAGAATTACTATCAGTTTGAGAAAGGATAGGGTGCATACAATCATTTCCTATTCATGTGTCACATGGTGGCTTCTTCAACTCCCTGCCTTTTTAGAGACCACCAGCAGGTCTGATTGTTCAATGGGACAAATGGACAAGATAGTGACCCAATCTTTCACCCCAGTCACTAAAATAAATATAAAACCCATGTATCAGAAGCCACAGATCCTCAAACAGTCTGTCTCGGCAACAAACTCTTGTGAGATCTTGTAACACAGACCTCTCTTCTCTCTCTAGACGTTTATAGAGAGATGAATAATTAATTTTTGTTAATATTTTTTAACCATTTTTGGAGTAATGACATGAACAAGCACATACAACCACTCCCTCTTACACAAGAAGTGTGTACCATTTCGTCCCATCGGCACTACTTGAAATGCAGCATCTTTTGTCATTGAGCATCTTTGTTACTATTAAAGGGATATTCCAGCGTAAGTTCAACACATGGTCTAACGCACCGTGAGACTGAGTAGAACACCCCCTTGAGAGATCAAGTTTGCAGCCACTTCCTACTAATGCAGAAGCCCTAACAAGTCAATTACCAAATGCAGTAGAAAAGTAAGGGGTCCAGTGACGTTTATTTCCAAAAATGCACACATGCTTTGCTGACTGTGTGATAGAGCAACACAACTCTGTTCATTTCCTGTTAAACACTCGCTAGTTATTGTTAAAAAAGATGGGGAAGACAGATAGGAACACTGATATATTTGGTAATCGACTCGTCAGGGCTTTCCCCACAACTAGCAAGTGGCTGGAGGTAAGTAGGTGAGTTTTGTTTTCATCTTTTTTCAATAGAAACCAGGCAAAGCTAGCAGGTGTTTGATGACTCCTATTATGTGCTGGGACCCTGTTTGTACTGTTGACAAAGTTTGGTGCTGTTCTGAGCATTCTTTGTGGCTGTGAGTGGCTTTTTTGATCGCGGTTGGCTCTTGGCTACAAAGACAGTATTTTGCTATCTGGTTGTCTGTGCTGAAGTCTCTATGACTAGAGAAGTTTGCGGCTGGCAAACTTGATCTCTCAAGGGGGTGTTTTACTCAGTCTCACGGTGCGTTAAACTTACACCAGAATATCCCTCCCTCTGCAATGTCTCTCAGAGGTATGAAGCTTTTTTCAGCTCATTGCTTTGGTTTACAACCCAACCCCAGACAACCTAACTACTCAGCACCAAACAGTCAGCGAAGTTGGTGACTGGCTGCAGTATGCACAGTGGCATGTTAAGCTGCTTAAGAGCCACATATTTGCCAGAGGAGAAGGCATTGCATTGTTGTATGTCTCTTTTTATTTATCTGTTTAATACCTTTTCAATACAGTGTTCCTGTGCAAGGACTTAGTTGTAAAATGTGCAGAGTACAGTAGCCTACATAGTTTTCCTTTGCAGATGAATACATAGCTATGTTTGTCAGAGGTGCAGTAAACAACTATTATACTCGAAGGCTACGTACTGGAAGATGTTGTCCGGTATTTTCTTTTTTTTTTGGCCATTTATCTACTATTATTTCACTTTCCCATGGTATTTTCAACAATGTTAGTTCACATTTTTAGTCAGTAGTCTAAAAGTAAAGAGTCAATAGTCACAGAAATGCAAAGCTTTAAGTAGTAGTAACATTGCAGGCCCCTGTTTTACAGGGGTCAGTCAATGGCACAAACCTTTAAACATTTAACACAATGCTGATTATAACTGATGAAGGTTCCAGCTGTAAAAGCAGAACCAGGCACATGTGGAAGACTCAATTGTATTTAGGATGAGAAATGAATCCCGAGACTGGCAGAGCCACGTCAAGCCTTGTAACACAATGGGAGTTAGCGGAAAGGATGTTCACACATGCACACGCATGCACACGTATGGTAATCTGAGCAGCAGAGTATCATCTGTGTAATCACATCCTCTGCCTGAGTGTGGAGAGGAAGAACCTGACACTTCATCTCCCTGTATGAAAACTCCCTAGTCATCACTAATATGGGCAGAAATATCAACATTTAATATGCACAAGGGAACCACAAAGGTCACAGCAGGGGCCCAAGATGAAGAAATGCTGTGCAGATTCTTGCAGCTGTGCAAAGGTGATGGGGCTTAAAACAACACATCCTCTGTTATTCAAGTTCACTTTCTTTTCTTTTCTCTCTCTGAACTTCTCTCCGTATCTATAGGATCACAGTGAAAGCCATGATGTCAACCCTCTGCTCATGTCACCATAATACAGCAGATAAAAGACAGCACGACACTGCAAAAACAGCTAAGGCTGTGCTTTAGCTCAGTGACAAGTGAAGTTAACATTACTGAGACCCACTTACCAAACTATATACTCTTCTTCTTTCTCATCTCTTTTTTCCCTAAATCTTCAGGATTTTTTTGTTTGGAAATTAATATACATGTGATTATTGCTGCCTACAGTGTCTTTGAAGAGGCTTTTTAGTAGTGTCCGACATCTGAATATTGATAGACATTTTGACCTGTCAAGTATGATAGATGTCTCAAGTGTGACTCAACTGTCCCAGGAAGTGAGAACAGTATGTAAATGAAACTTATTATTTATGTTTGAGATTCTCACTGTGATGTGTTTAAATCTGCCCTAAAGAACGAACAGGCACTCTGTGACAGCTGTGACATCAGGGAAGAAGAAATTAGTTATTTGCATTAAAAACAAGCTACAGTGACTGTTAAACGTCAAATGTCTGTGCTTCCTTGAATGCACCAGTGAAGTGAATTTTACGAACAGCCTCTGCAAGCTGCAGTGTTATCCTGGCCTGTTGTAAATCACTCCAACAAGGTGCAGTATCATTTGGAAAATAGTCAAAAGTAGTTGCAGCTGGCAAACAGTAAATCTCTCTCTTTTTTTTACATTGTATTTTATTGTCATGCACACGGTGTCTTCAGTGTTTTACAAGGCACCAAATATGCTGTAAACCCAAAACAAAGAGCTGAAAAGAGGCTGAAAGGCTGTGGAGGTGTAGAGGTGGGTGATGATTCTCTGCTGGTTCCATGCACTCACATTTGCGTCAGTCAAATAATATAAAATATGAACGCTGAAAAAACATAGATTCATGTAGCTTTAAAACCATAATAATCCTATAACTGATTGGCAGTTGCCTTTGGGAACAATAGACACATCATCTACGTCCCCATGGAAACAAATGAACCAGTCATTACTTTTTTGACCTGTCACAGGTGCCAATTATCCAAGTGCCGATTCTACAGAGCTGCTTCAGAGTCAGGGTGCTCCTGTCGTCCCTGCATGTCCACTGTCACACTGTCCTGGCTCACATGGGACACTTGATTAGAACAGAGCTGTCATGTATGTTATGTTTGTCCCACTCTCATCAGTGCTGTCAGCTGTTTATTTCTTTACTGCTGCAGTCGGATGACACTTATGTTCCTTTAACATGTACATTTATTGTTCAGGAAACTTTTGATTTCAGGAAAAAAAAGTTGTTTTGGTGGAAATCTGGTGTGATTTAGCTCCATCAGACAGAGGTAACACACAAGGTCAACACAGGTGACAAAATAAAAAATGACTTGTCAAGTTACCAGAGAGCAGTGGGAGTTTGAAAACACACAGACACACACAGATAGAGATGAATGCACATGGGAGCACTCACATAACACTATTATAGAAAACCTTGCGTGGACATTTTTACATACACAGCCTACGTGTTTTACATACGGTATTAGTGATAAAACACAAAACTCCCATAAGAAACATAAAAGAAGGCAAGCGCACACACACACACACACACACACACACACACACACACACACACACACACACACACACACACACACAAAAACACACACTCCCGCACAGCAGGGGAGGCACGGAGACGGAGCAGTGCCAATCTGCATGCATTATGTGATGACAGGAGCAATCAATCAAGCTAAACAGGAGCAGCTTCTTTATCAAGGATATATCAAAAAATCTGATTCCACTAAAACTACCTTTATCCTGTCATTTATGAGCCCCAACCAGACAACAAGCAGCAGAGGAACACGGGCAACCACATCCTGTGCCGGGTCCAATGCTGCCACCTATGCGCGTCTTGGAGCGGTGCGCCCGGCGGTTCGCTGTAACGCGATCCTGCAGCCAGGGGGCGCACTCCTGTCGCTAACCTCTCTCTCTCGCGCGCGCGCTCTCTCTCCCTCTCTCGCTCGCTCTCCCCCTACCAGGGGGATGCCGCCGAAGTCTAACCGCAGCTCTGCTTTCATTCATGCTGAGCGCTGCTCTCCTGTGCGCACGGAACTGCAGAGCTGAGCTTTGGAACCGGTGCTGGTGCTGGTGCTGTCTGACAAGCCCGCCGGGAATAGAAATGTCTCCTGCTGCAACTCTTCCATCCTTATAACATGCCCAACAGGACGCACGCGAAGGACGCTTCGATCAGTAAGTACGGCCCAAACTTTTTTGGTTGTTCATCATCTCTCTACTCGTCTTGGACCCCCCCCCCCCCCCCCCCCCCCCCCCCCCTCCCCTACATCCGAAATGTTGGTGACATTCCTCTGCTTTCCGACCCCCTTCCTCTTTCCTCCCACTGTCCTCCTTCATACCTTCCGCTGATGTCTCTCTCCTCCTCACGCTCTCCTCACCGGAGCACACATGGACCAGTCGGTGTTGCGGGAGATAACAGGTTTTTGTCTTGTTTCATATGTTCGCTACGAAACGTCGCATGGCTTGTGTTGCGCAGCCGGGAGGGGAGAAGCGACCAGACGCGCGCCGAGGTTGCGGATGGACTATCTGAGTCGCCTCCTTTTTTCCTGGTGGAGTTGGTCAAGTTGTGGGTGAAGGTGAAGGATCGTGTGACTTCGCGGGGAAGGAGCTGCGGATTTGGGATGGAAAGTGGCAGTGGGAGCGGTCCGTTAGTGTGAGCTCCTCGGGGTGTTTTGTCTCACATGCCGAGCCTTAACGTTTATATGGCACATTTCAGATCACAAGAGTATCATAGGACAGTTGTCGCAATATAATAATGATGCTAATACAGTCCTTGTCTCTCACATTTGCTATAAACCCTCTGCTGAGCACCACGGGCGCACGAGCCCTTAGCAATATTACTGGAGTTTAGCGTTTGTGGCTGTTGTGGCTTAATGTGATGAGCGTGTGGTGAAGAGGAGGACTGAACCCTGTGTGAGTGTGAGCATCGGTACATCTCCGCACAAGACACGCAATCAACTTGGAGAGGCACTTTGCGTCCACTGAGCGCGTGCGTGTGGGCATATAATGGTCGTGTGTGCGCGAGGCCTTGTAGAGTGACAGCAGACTGCGCTGTGTCTAAGTGTGTGTGCGCTTTGTGCGCAAGTTTGTACGTGCAGCCGCGTGCCTCTTTGAAGTGTGTTTGACCTGTGAGGGCTTGAGGCTGTTTTTTTTCTTCAGAGATGTGTGTGTGTGTGTTTGTGTTTGCGTGCGTGCATGTGCGCGTGTCCCTTACCCACCCACCTACCGACACACACACACACACACACACACACACACACACACACAGCATCATCATTTTGGAGTCGCATCAACGTGCTTTGACAGTTTTGTGTCACCTTATGAATTTTTGACTTGAAATGCGTAGGTGAGGCAGACGGGCTGATTTTGAGAGACTACGGGCGCCAAGCCACTGCTTTGGCTGCCAAGCACATAGAAAAAAAAAATCTCTTTAGGTGTGTGTGTGTGTGTGTGTTTGTGTGTATGTGCGCGCGCTAAAGGAGAGCGAGGGAGAGCGAATCAGAGTCTTCTCTGAACCTCCTCATTCCTTTTCTCTCCCTTCTTATCTCACTTGGGGGTGAACTTGTGAGGATGAGTGTGTGTGTGTGTGTGGTGTGTGTGTGTGTGAGTGAGAGAGAGAGAGAGAGAGAGATGATGTGGTAGCTATGGAGAATGCAAAGGGATGTATAGGGAAAAAAAGACTTCTTTCTCTCTCTCTCTCAACTCTGTGTGTGTCATGATGTGCCTGTGCTGGGACGCATTGATAAGCCAGAAACCCTGAACATCACCTCCACTTTGGGGCTGAGGCGTGACATCCAAAGTGACTGCATGCATGGTTAAAGTGACATAATGACTGTGGAACATATTACTTCCTGTTACACCCGCAGACATGCAGTGTTTTTGGAGGTTTTAGCCTGAAATGAGTCAGAATCCGACTCCAACGACAGCGGTGCGGCGTGTGCTCTGAGCTGCCTGTAACCTAATTACCTAGTTTATTCTTGGAGTCTTTTATTATTAATTTGTTCTTAGAGGAGATCATCCTTTCTTTCCGCTCTCTATGTATCCACCTTTCTATGTATTATAAACGTTCTGTGTGCGCTGTAACCACTGTTCAGTCATATTTAAAGACTAGGATGACACCTCCCATATGAGACGAGTGTGTGTTCATTCACACATTTATCATACTTTCTTTCATTTTAAACCTGCTGAAGGTGTGGCTACACTTATTAATGATGGGACTGATGCTGTGTGAATGGGACCCAGTATTAATAATAGATGTTGTATCACCCAGTGACATCTGGCAGCTCTTATTTGTTTGGAAATATTTGGGTGAACACCCTCTGCTCTGTGTTCATGAACGCATCTTTCTTTGCTGTTGAGTCTTGTCTCTGTGCAGCTTCCTTGACATTGAGTTTTATGAGCCACATTATAAATGAGAGTGGACTCAGCAGGCTCACCACCTTTCCCAGTGGGAAACCATTGTGTTTGGGCCAGAGCATCAAGCGCCACAGGGAGTGTGTGCGTGTGCTTGTGCGTGGGTGTGTACGAGTGTGGGAGGTCAGGTGGGTGGGGTGCTGGAGCTGTGTCTGCACTCTCAGCCCTCAGTGGCTCAGACCCCAGCTGAGATGAGAGCCATAGACGATCGACAATGCACCCCGTGGTCCGTCTGCATCAAGCAGCTCCATACCTCAAGCGTCTGTAAAAATAAACCAGGGAGGAGAGGTGGAAATAGAACGAGAGGAAAGCTGATTGTTGAAGCTGTTTCATTTTGAGAAAAACCCAGAGGAAGGATGTGTTATCATAACACATGTATAGGATGTGACGGAGGTGGCATTTAGCTGAGGGTGTGCGTTCACCATGCCTTCAGGGTCGACAGTTAAACGGTGTATGGGTAGCCCCAGTGGGAGCAAAAGCATAAGCGCAGCAGCGTTAGAGCCGAGCTCTCTCCTGTCGAGCAGCAGATGACCAAGGAAACTGACATTATGTGGCAAAATCCCAGTTTGACGCCCGCATACTGTACAACACAAGTTGTCTAGACTGCTTTCGGAAAACAGTTTGTCTGATGTGCTCAGAGCGGCATGTAAATGAAATCACAGAGCGACTTCGTCAAATTAAAATCTGACAGATTTGATTCACTGGAACCACATAAGATTTAACAGGGAGAAATTTGCACTCTCTTTTTTTTTTTTTACTGCACTCGACTGCTGGAGTATGAGGCATTGATAGACTGCTCTCTCCCCTTGCTGGCTCCTCCTCTCTTGACCAGATCAATTTCAGACAATAACAAGAATTAAAAGTATCCTCATCAAATGTACATCTGCGAACACTAGAGATAGAACACAATCTCTCTGGAGTCTTGGAGTCACTTGCAGCGGTGGGGTAAAGTCATTGTGTGGAAAACTCTCCAATGAATCCGCCAGAACAGTGTGAGGATCATGGTGGTGATGCGGGAGATGGTGGGTTGCCCAGCAGCAGGTCTGAAAGTCAAGAGTGTCACAATGATTTTTAAAGAGCAGCATCCAGCGATCCAAGCGGCTGCAAGAATCCCTGCAGAAAGATGATTGGACGAGGGAGGAATCTTGTGAAAGAGAGGACCCCTGACTGTGGAAGAGAGCAGAAGCACAGAGAAGAAACAGACATGATAATAATCAGTAGACAAGAGGGACCTCCTTGTAAATATATGAACACATAGTCTATGCTTTGTTTTGTGTAGTAGACAAGTGAATCCTCATTATGGTGACAATTATGGAAATTTCAGTGTCATCAGTAGAAGAAGCTACGCTGTGCGTCTTCACCTCATACATGGAGTTCATTCTCTTGTTGTACCGACTTCAACATATGGTGATTCTATAGGACATGAACCAGTTGTCTTGTTTTCTTGTCCCGCTCTGATCAGCCAGTGACAGAGAGCTCCCAGCTCCCGGTTCTTGCCTGAACGAAACAGACAGAGGGAGAGATTGAGAAAGAGAGGACGAGGGAGCGAGTGAGAGATGGAGAGAAGCAATGGAGCTTTTAAGTTCCCGGCATCTTTTTGATGCAGCCTCCACAGTGAAAGGCCACAGCAGATCAAACAGGGCAGGCAGATTGAAATAGTTTCTCTTGTAAGGGGAAGAGACGATCCGACAGTGCACAGATGTCAGAGGTAACCACCTGACGAAGACGCCAGCCAGTTTTACACACTCCTTGATTGCAAATGTTCGCTTCCCAAGTTCAAAATAGGACCTGCGAGGAGCTAAATTGTTGTTAGCAACTGTGTTCGCGATTCGTCAAGTGAGACGAGTGACGAGTGGCATGTGGGTGGGGGGAAGTTATTTCCTATCCTAGTGTGAGCAAGGGAAAATTCTGCTGTTGTTTTGTCAGCAATTAAAAGAATTTTAGCAGCTCACTTTCCTCGGCTGCTGCAGAACATACAGCCTGTGTTGGCTGTCCCAAATGACCAATTTCTTCCTTTATGTTTTGTGCTGTCTGAACAGTTGAGGCAGCAGAATAATCAGCGTGCGTGTGTGTGTGTGTGTGTGTGTATGTGTGCATGCGCAACCATATCTCAGCCGAAGCTGTAACTGAACACTGAACTTGTCTACATTTCCTGTTCTTCTGCAACATTAGTCCAATCAGCACATCCCCATATTTCTGACACACACACACACACACACACGGACATCCTCCCTTTACCCTCCTCTCCTTGTGTATATTTAGTTCTGCGCCAAGGTCAAAGTGCTTCATTCTTGTTTTTTCCGTACATGGCTCTCAGATGCGGATCTGTGTTGTGTTGTGTGTACTGCTGGTGAGACTCCACAGGCCGTGATGGGAGGGAGTGTGGAAAGTGGGAAGGATGGACCACTAGTGCTGTGAGACCATGACTCTTGGCATCATTCTCACCGTATTTGAAGAACAATACCAGCTGTCATATTCTGTTTGCAGCTCTCAACTGGGTCTGGAATGGAATGAAGATTTTGACCGTACAACCTGAAAGAAAGAAAGAAAGAAAAAAGATTTATCTTTCAACACGATACTGAATGGGTTTTTGAGAGGGGTCTTTTTTTCTCTCTTGTTCATCTTGAATACTCCTGCAGGCCAGCCCATGTAAATCTTTCTGAGGTGAAAAGTCTGTGTTACAGTCCTTTACAGCCTGATAGAGAGGAAACTCTTTGACTGCTTCAAAGTCAATACTCAAGAATTCATATTTCATGATGATGCAAAACAGCTGCACTGCAGGCTTATCTTAAACAAGCCAGATGATGTCTGCTGCTTTGCACCAAATGACACCAAAAAAAAGAGAGAAAGAAAGAAAAGAAAAAAAATGGTCAAAAATACAATGTCAGCAAGTCAAGCTTCCTCCAGTGTTTATGAGGCATTTTGAATTTCACTCTTTAGATCTGTCACTTGGTTTGGATACAGAAGTGAACATGGTTGACAGCAGAGAGGATCAGTCAGAATGGGAACAGGAGGGAACCACTTCAGTGCTGCAGCTTGTTAAGACGTGCTGCTGTAAAAGTGTCTAACCTGACACCTGAGGAAGAGAGGGTAAATGACTGGTGGGATTTTAGGGCACTAAAGTGGGGATGAGGAGGAATAAGTGGGGTCTGTGAAGGTGAGACGATGGATGCACAGTGGTAGTATATAGTACTCTGCTATCTGGGCTTCCTGCTAAGGCTTAGTGGCGTGAGTGAGTGAGTGGAAGAAATAGGCTGAAGAAATTGCAGTGTTGGGTGAAAAGGTCAAATGGGACGATAATGACATGTTACACGTCTGCCTGGAAACGGTTGTCAAGTGGCAAAAAAATAAATAGCAAATTAAAAGCCAATAAATTTTCTTGAAGCATTTAAAATCTCAGCTAGTGACATATCTACTCTGACCTCTGTTGAGAAGGATATAAGAGAAAAATAAGCAGGAGATAAAGGAGGAGATAAGAAAGTCAGGGAGGAAACATCTGAGGTAAGGTTTCAAAAAAATGAGAAATGGAAGCAAATGAAGGAGGAAGAAGAAAGAGCCGAGAGCAGTGAGGCAAAGAGAGGATGACGGTGTTCCTGCCAGTGTGATTCAGAGAGCGGAGGGGATGGAGAGGAGCGAAGGCACTGAGGCTGAGGTTGTACTCTTCAAAACTCCTCTTTCTAGAAGAGATTAGGAATTCAAAGAGGTAGCGTGAGGGGAGTGGCACGGGCAACTCAGCGACAGACCTCATATCAGTTTGCTGATCACCATTGCCAAGATTTTCCCAGTGATTATCTCCTGCTTTCTGTGATGTATCACTGTGCAGCATGATCTTTCTGGACAGACAGTTTTAATAATACGCCTCCGACTGCTCTGGAGATCGACAGCAATCAGCAGGATATCTATTTCCTGAACTGAAAACTTGACAGGATTGTAAAACCTGTGGCTGAGCACTGAGGAGCTCTTCCTGTGTTGCCTTGGCTGAACTTTCACTATTCACCAGGACTGAAGGATGAACTGATTTTGGGGTTAAAGGTCAAGTGTGTGGTGACTTCACAAAACCCAGTTTTGACCTTGTGAATGTGATGTCATCATAATACCTTGAAAGAGTTTCTTGACTTTGGTAAAGGTCAAAGGTCAAAGTGACCTCGAAAACATATCTGCAGTTATCACTTTGATTACATGCAACATTTTGCAGGCAAGTTGCCATACACCATTCATAGTACATCTCACAGAGGCTGAGGATAAGATGGGCGAGGTAGTTTGGGTTGAATATACAAGTCATGTCACTTTGAAAAACACACTGGAGTTGCTGGGGATCGAACCACCGATCTTCTAAGTAGTCGATATGCTCTACCTCCAAAGCCACAGCTGTCCATAACACCCTCTAAGCTTACACATTAACCACCCTACATGAAGTAAAGGATGGTTCTTAGCACCCGTCATCTATTATTTGCCAGGTATTGTCTCCTCTGCATTGTATCCTGCCGTGTTTGTCTGCATTGATGTATTGTAGCAGGATATAATTTGTATAAAATTAGGACAAGTCTTTGCAGCTAGAGAAGATAGTAATGTTCAAATGCACTTAAAAGGGTGTGGTATTGTCAGACTCTATTGTCAAGTATCATGTCAGGGAAGTTTTCAATGAAGCACTTTGTTCTGGCAGTGAAATTGCAAGATAAATTGCAGTCTAAAGTGAGTTATTAGCATCCTTAAAAAAAGTCACGAGTGCACTGTAACTTCACTTTCATCACAACGCCAAGCTTCGCCTCTCCCAACTGTTTGGTTTCTCCTGCTGTGAAAAATATAACAATCTGGAGTTCAGTTATCCCTGATTTCCACTGTGGGGCCAAAAAAAGCTCACCAACAGTCCAGTCAATATTCATATCCCTCAATTTCAACCCAAAAGGAAAAAAAAAAGCAATAAAGAAAGAGGCCGAAACAAACACACCAAAACAGCATTTGTATGATTAGTGTTTGATTGTGCTGCCAACAGAAACAATTTGCCATCTGGGGAAAATACAAGGTAAACAGACGTTGTCATTGATCTTGCGCTTGAGAGATTTTGAGAGGGACCATGACAGTTCGGGCTGCTCGGCCTCAGCGCGAGGGAAACCGTGGTGAAACGACACGAGTGACGGCACGGGGATGCTGAGTCAGCAGGTTACAATGACACTCCCTCCCACCAATCATCTTTCACAGAAAGCTGCCCTCACGCTGTAGCTCGTCTCATTTTGTTGAGTGCTTAGTCAATCACAAACAGGCATGTGTGAGGGAGGGGGGGGGGTTGGGTGAGATGGGGGGGGGGGGTGACCATAAGGTTTTGTCTGTGTGTGTTCTGAGAAATAGGATCAGAAAACCATATGTGGTGCATCCTCTAATGTGTCTCTTGGCTCTTATCGTGAGCAGCGTCCCATCCAGGTTTAGCGTTGCACTCAAGGACACCCCAGCAGGTGTTTTTGCATCCTTAAGCAGCTTCTGTGAGCGCACACAAATTTTGGCATTTGAAGGCTTTGAAATTCAATTGCTTAATTGATTTTGCACCGAACTGGGGAACAGCGCTGTCAATGTCTCTCTGGGGAATCTAGCCACTGGTGCAGACAGACCACTGCTACCGCTCCGACATCTTAAACTGACATTTGTTTTGCTCTGAGTTGTAGGAGTACAGTGAACACATGCTGCTTGAAGGTAACTGGCTTTTTCTTTGTTGTGATAGATGAACGTCTTGCTGGAGTTGAGAAAAGGAACTTCCTCTGCACAGTTTAAGCCTCCTACAGTGAGGTTGTGCCAATCCAGCCCCACTTCCCTTCTGCCTTTTTGTCTTTGTGTGTGATTCTGCCAGCTTTAAATTCCCCCGCGCTCTGTCTGAAAGAAGTATACAGCTGATAAGGCTTGGTAACAGTGGAGCGTTGGTAGTAAATGCCCCCCCCCTTACAACAAAGCAAACCACAGGGTCAAAAACATGTTGAAATCCATTTAAGGCACCTTGAGGTTTCCTGTTTGTAAGTGACGGAGCGATGGCATCTCCTCGGCCGTTGAAATTGCCCCACGTATCACTACCTTTACAGGGTGGTGATGCATGGGAAACCATTTTAAGACAACGCAGATGGGCAATTTAGCTTTTAACAGACGTGGGGGGGGGGGTTGCAAATGGACGGAAATTGGAGAGAAAATGTTGAGTTTGGTAGCAGCAGCAGTGACACAAGCACAGGAGAAGCTTTTGTCTAGTGAGATGAATTACTCAATAACCTCTGCCTAATGGGGCTGTCTATTATTTTCTGTTTTTGTGCTGTCTCTATTTCTCTCTCTTTTTCCATTCTCCACAGCTTAGGTATTGTGTTCTATTATTTTGTGTGCTATTCTCTTGCCGTCTCTTATTCTCTGTCTTCCTTGCTTTCTTACTCCCTCTGTCCTTCATTCAGGAAATTCACATGGCTCTGAAAATAAAATTGAAAATTTAACCTTCAAAGAGGATGAACGTATAGTTTTTTTTAAGGGGTTTTATGGTTTTTCATCATATAACCCCAGTGACAACTGTAATGACGTTTAACACAGATCTCATCTCAGCCTCACAATGAGTTGAAATCACTTACCTGATCTCACTTTTTCCTTTCTTTTTTTTTTTAATTCAAGCATCATAATTAGGTCAAAATGTGAACGTGTCCAGTTAATTGCTTTAGAATAAACTCTATACAGAACTATAACCTTCCCATCAGCTTCTGCTGTACCTCATGCTTATCACTAATTAGCCAATTATTGCATGTTTTATATAATATACTAAATATGGCAATATAACAACATGGACATTGTAACTGCAAAAATTTGAACAACAGCTTTGTCAAGCTGATGTGTTTAACTCAAAGCACCACTGTGCGTACATGTAGCTCACAGAGCTGCTACTATGGCTGTACACTCCTGGGCCCGTATTCACAAAGATTCTCAGAGTCAGAGTCCTCTCAGAGAGTTCCTAACTTAGCCTAAAATTCCCAGCAAGGAATCTTATCTTAAGAGTAATTCGGGACGTTTCTGAGAGCAACTCTGATCAAGGAGGGGACAGAAACTTTTATCTTAGCGAGGAGGCGTGGTTGACCCTGTTGCTAGGTATGTCTCATTCTTTTTGAAGCTCTAATTGGTTGTTAGAAAAAAATCCTAGTGATGAACTGACGGTGAAATCCACCGGTGAAGTCCATGAACGTCCGTTTGTGAGCCTGCAACGTGTGAACATCCAGCAGAAAATGAACAAACATCGCCACAGTAAGAGGCTGTAAAAAGCACTGTAAATGACAGAGGGTTTTGATAGTCATCACTGCTGCATCGATGCATTTTCCAGTTAAATATCATAATTCATTTCTGCTGTTATTGTGGTGTTTCTTGGTGGGAGGTCGACCACAAACATTATTCCTGCACAGAGTAATATGTAGCGTTTCATTAAATCACTGTCATTCAGTGTTTGGAGAGTATTACTCTGACCTATCTGGCTTTCTGCCCTTCGAGGAATTCTAAGATTTTTCTTAGAATGACGTCAATAAGAGCTACTTTTAGTCGTAGGATTGTTTGTGAATACGGGTCTAGATGCTGGTTGTTTCTTTATGCCTCTTATGCACATGACTGGTTTATCGTCTCTCTCTCTCTATATTCCTCATTATCAAGTGCACTGTTGTGGACTGTCACTGTTAAAAGTGCTGTTAGTGTTTCAAAATGTGTGGAAAGATACTTCATCTGTTTTGTTTACTGACATGGACTGGGTTTTGTTACAAGTCTAGGAGGTTTCTTAGAATTGGCTTCATAATGAAATATTATATTATTATATTTGGCTGTTGAGTTGTTTTTCTACTCCATTTTAATAGAGTTTTGCTCAATTTTAACTGGGGCAGCAATGTCAAGAACTTTTCATTTTGGGATCAACAAAGAAGAAAAACCTTCTCCTTACTGTTGTGATGTGTGCTACGGGCACCAGGAGACTACATGCCCTCGAGTTCACATCTCTCATCTTCTAATATAGTGTGTTTTATTCATTCATAATCTCAAACTTTGTTTGGCTTTGAGTCTGGCCTTACAGGTTGAGCCGTCTCACTCTTTGAAGTCAGATCAGTAAATGTGAGATACCCTGAAGATGCTCAGCAGCTACTGTTCATACCGCTCTTTTATTTTTCACTCCTCATGATTCCATGTTCTGCTAAGTTCAGTCTCTTTATCTATTTTTGCAGCTTAGGTGCCGTGTACGACTGTTTTATTCCTGCCTCCTCTCCTCTCGCTCTGACTGGTTCTGTTGGTTTTGGAGATCTCAGCAGACTGACGAGAGGAGGCTGTGCTGCAGGCAGCTCCTTCTCCCTAATGAGAGAAATGGAGCCATTCACTGCATACATACACTTCCAAGCTCTTTGTGTGTGTGTGTGGTGGGAGTGTTTGAGTGTTTATGTGTGTGGTTTTGTGAAATTGCTTGTGTGAAATGTTATGTGTGTGTTTGAGTCAGCGTGTTCCTGTATGTAGCTGTGGGGTTTGTTTTTTGAGCGTTTGTGTTTGTTTGTGTGTGTGTGTGTGTGTGTGTGTGTGTTTCATGTCTCGCCTCTCCACACACTGCTTCAAATTCTTTCCTCTTGTGTGAACCGAGGAAACTGAACAGTTTATGGGGCTGTCGAACACAACATTTCATTTTCCCACTGTGTGCTGATGTACTTGACTTACTTCCCTGTGCACTGGGAATTCAACTCCATGTTTCTTCTTCTGTAGCACGATATTATAAACTCAGTTTGTCCATAGCTGCACTTGAGTGTGCCTTTGTGTGTGGGGTTGTGTGACATGACACAATGTGTGTGTGTGTGCAGTATGTGTAGTCAAACCCTGGGCTGAATGTTTGATATAAAAGCATCCATGAGAATTGAACTAAGTTATCTCTAGGTATTAAGACTTTTCTCTCTTTCTTTTTTTTTGATGAAGTGATTAAATTGTGACAAAGTATGACAAACTACCATCACAATGCAAAGCAACTTCAGTGTTTGATTTACACCCTCAGTCTGAAATGTAAAATTTGTAATATCATCAACATCAATATGAATCAACCAAATCATAAATGTAAAAAAAATGATGGGAAAAAGAAGAAGAAAAAAAAAGAAAATAAGCACTAAGAGGCTGAAACCAACAAAAGTTTTGAATATCCTCTTCATAAATGAAAAATACTGATTATCAATAATTCATTTTTTGATAGTTTTTTTATTGTCAGTTTTAAGCAGTGTGATTGATCATTCAATAAAATGGCTCACAGTCTTACATGAAGAACCAGCTGTGTTGTGGTTTGTGAGGTCAGTGACTTACTTGTCTGCTTGACTCTACATCATCTACATCATCAGCAGAGTTGTATATCAGTGTGTTCTTTATGTATGTTGTATTCATATCTCCATCACTGTGTGTGATGAGTCCATTGCACATGTCTGATGTGTTACCACAGCTGCTGTGGGGATTACTCTTGAGGCTACAGAGTGCGAGAGAAAAAAGCATGAAAAAGTGTGAATTGACCATAAAGCTCTGCCACTCTGAAGGGATTAGAAGGGGTTAAACTGCAGGGCCTGATAAAGACTGCCATTCTCTCTGTCACACACTTAGGCTGCTGCCGCGCACATGTGTGTGTGTGTGAGTGAGTGAGAGAGAGAAAGGAGGGAGAGAGAAAGATGTTCAACTTCCCTGACCTATACGAGCCACGTTGTCGTGCTTGTAGGTGTGTATGTCTGCGCATTTGTGCTTCTGGGTGCATCAATGTGTTTTTTCAGAAGTGTGTGTGTGTGTGTGTGTGTGTCTGTGTGAGAGTGACCTATAACTACCATGGGGCAGCCAGGCAGTTCCAGCGCTAAGCAGCAGGGGATTACTGATGGGTTTTCTCTGCATGCTGATGCTCAGAACTGGAAAAAAAAAGTTGCATGGAGAGAAATACAGAATAGACGGAGAGACGAGGAGGAGGACAGGGTGTGTGGGTGTGTGTGTTTGTGTGTATCTGTGTGTGTGTGTGTGAGGGAAAGCTGGTGAGACAGAGTGAGGAATGACAGCTCATGGTGCTGTCATTTTAGTGAGTGACTTAGTGGCTGTTGGGGCTGTGCAGGAATACAGTGCAAAACCTGGGCTCATCATCAGAACTCAGAGCTGTAGTTGTGACAGAAGATAAAATAAACTCCCTCTTATCATAAATTAAATAGTTGGATATCTGTTTCCAGTGTTGGAGCAGGTTCGCCTCCTCCACGGTCAACTCAGATTGTTATTCCAGATGAAGAATTTATTTCCCTCCTCCATGAGAAATTGTGACAAAGGAGGTATATTTTTCCACTTGTGTGATTTACGTGCAGCTCGCCATAAGTCGCCTTTTTAAACTTCAATAGAGCATTGTCAAATGAGCAGTGCTACCTCGTTATGATTTCAGTAAACCGAGGAGACAGATGGTAGCCTCTGTCTCACGCAGTTAGAGTTGATACTTTCCAGAATTAAAAGCACATTTCCTCTTTCTGCTGTAGAGCTGTGAATGAAGACTTTGGCTCCTGAGAGTATTTTAACTCATTTGAAATGTTTATTTTAATGTTATCTTCAGTGTTTATCCATAAACACCAGTTTAATGATGGTACAGGTTTGTGTAACAGCTTTTGTTTCCAATTACGGCAACCATGTTTTTTTTATTTTTTTATTTTTTTTAGAAATCATGTTTTTTGTTTGGCAAATAGCTCCAAATACGATGATACTCATGAGCCTCAGCTGCCAAAAAGAAGACAGTGCCGAAAATTCAAATTGCTCCAGTCTTTCAGTTGGGAACAAAAGGACGTAGCTGCTAACTCATGAGACCACTGGTCAATATGTTTTGTTTTCTGTTTGTCACTTGATGAAGAAACATCAATCAATCAATCAGTCAATCAATCAAGAAAATCAACTGAGGATACAAATATTGATACAAATAATGCTTAGTTGGCTGGAGCTCAAATCTGTCTTTGTGTTTTTATGAACTCGTACAGCTGCTGTTCTTCAGCCAGGAGAGTTTAAGGTGATAGTTATTTGATGTGAGTTTGTGTGTGACGGATTCATCTGTAGTCAGTATATTATCTGCAGCAGACTCAGGTTCACTGCACAGTGTCTGTGTTATCAGAAGAACATAAACAAACAAAAACACGATATAGCCACTTAAACAATGCAGGATGTATAAATCACAATCAGTTAAAGCACGCATGTCAAGCTCAAGGCCAGATCCGGCCCGCGACACAATTTTATGTGGCTCGCGAGAAAATTTCATATTTTAAGACACTGCGACAGCTACTGTAAAGTCATGACCGAACAGTAGATCGACACCCGCCAAGCCCTATCTGCTGCTCTGTTGACAGCATCACTGAAGTCGTCTCATGATGCACACCTCCACTCAGCTCAGGGCTGAACACCAAACATAAATGAACTTGCAGCCAAGAAAAGATGCCAAGTATCTGGCATGGACAAAATGGCATCGGAGAGAAAACTAGGCTAAATATAAGTTTTTTGTTCTGTTATTTTTTACATCCTTTTCTGCAATCACAATACAGTTCATGTATTATACTTAGACATACTTAGTGTTTCAAATTTTGGCCCCTTGTGTAATTGATTTTGACACCCCTAAGGTGAAGTGTTTGCTTTATTTTGAGGTTTTCACCACTTTACATTGGCACAACAAGCCTTTCCTTTGGAGCTACATTTTCTGAACTGTATTCCTATACACAAGTGTACCTACAGTGCACATTATGTCACAGATCAGATGTTTGAGTCAGAAAGCTGAGCATAAAGGTTGTAATACTCTGACTATACAAGTACAGTAGTTCACACAGCCCCGTGTCATATAACCCAAACCATCACTTTAATGCTTGTTCAAGCCTTGAAAGCTTCTGCAGTAGCCGTTCAACATAGATGAAAATGCTTCATGTTCTCTGTAATTCTCTCTGAGTCATTCAAGAACACACTCACTGTGTCACTGAGAAGATTCAACACAAGGAACGTGCAGAATTTCGTAGCACTACTGTTTTCAAACAGCCCACCGGCCCGGAAACCTGCAGTCCCTCCAGTATTCTTGGCTACCCTGTTCGGGTTCTGGAAATGATTACTGTGCCAGACAGCCCAATCAGATAAGGCTGCTGCAGCGGCTGCAGAGGGTTCATGGGTAGAGGTGAGAGGTCACATTCCTTCGTCCCTGATTAGATCCACTCTTCACACTGTTCCACTGTAAACTATCACAGCTGTGAGAGTGCATATGCACCAAAATCAAAGCTTCAGCATGCTTAGTAATTGCTTCAATAAGATACTTGAGTGACGTCATAGAGTCACTAACAGTGTTATGGATAGTGTAGATTGTCATAAATTTACAGATGCAGAGGAGAATGAAAGAGATGCCCTGTCATCATGAAGGGGACCACCAGAAACCGGAGCTGTCGTCCACACTCGCTCCTGAAATAGATCAGGATGCAGACAAAAGGCCCTTTATTATAAGTCAGGTTGTGGTTGAATCGGTGATGTCATCCTCTTGCATCTACATATCTGTCTCCCTGTTGAACACTAACAAGTGGATCTGACTTCGCTTCATGTGCAGCTGTTGTTCTGAATTCCCCTTCCTGCTGCCAAAGTGAGCCAAACCGGGCCATGCCAGGCTAAGCTTGAACATGGCTAATGGAGCCATGGATTTTTATGTGTTTGTCCTGGTTCAGTGTTTCTGGCACTTTGCTTCACGCTTGGAGTCACAGCGCATTTTTTCCACATTTTGCAGACTGGAAAAAGAGGCTACAGGGCCAGAGCAAGGGCTTTATACCCTTGCGCGCACACATACACACACACGTGCACACACACACACACACACACACACACACACACACACACATGCGCGCGCACACACACACACAAACATGCAAAAACACATGTTTCCATTCAAGCCTCTGCCCTAGGTTGACCTCTTCCCATGGACACTCGCACACGTGTTAATTCAGTCATGTCTTATGTCAGCTTCACTCTTCTTCTGTGTGTTTTTCCAAACACAGAATGAGTTTCAGTTGTGTCGGAGCCAACATTGCAATCAGACATCAACAACGGCGTGTTCGCAGCAGCTGACGGTTGACATTTGCGTGTTGATTATGTCTTTACATTTATGGCTGCTCATGTCTTGTTTACTTGAAATGTGGTGCCTGCTGGCGAAAAGACTATGTCAACGCCAGTGACACAGTGAAGAGGATTACTGCTCCAACGCTAAACGTATATCAATTCTGAACAAACATCTGGTTCTCTCTCTCTCTCTCTTTGCGAGTGTGTATGAGCGAGTTGTGGAGCCAAGTGTTACCCCCACTCCAGAGGTCCTTTAAGGAAATGAATGGGACTGATATACTAAGAGGGGGTGAGGAGGGTGGTGGTGTTGGGGGGTGGGTTGGGAGGAGCAGCCAGATTAACAGATTTTATCATTGTAAATGGAACTTGTTTTCACAATCTTCGGAGCTCTCCTTCTCATTTTCAGGCACAGACACACAGTCACGCAGGCGTTATTAGTATGCATCACATGAACAGCCCTGGTGTTTCTCTCTCTTTTCACAGTCTCTCAGTGTTTAAGGAGGGATCTTTGTGGACAGATGTTGCTGGTATTTGGTGCGTTACACATTCTTGACTTCATCTTGCAGATATCTCGTCTCACTCACCAGTACATGCTTAATTCTTCTGCTTATCTGCAATGATATCATCATATCACCATCAGTGATGTCGAGGTTAGAGTTTGGCTGCCGCTTTTACCCCCAAATCATGAGACGTAATCATAAACAATGATATTCTAAATTTTCTGAATGAGATCTCTTTGTTTTTTTCTGACATGGACTCATGTATTTGTGATAAGAGTTATGGGAAAAGCTGCTCAGGTTTGACTTCTCCAATAAGAATACATCTTCAGCCTGGGCTCTGTGTGTATACACTAACTGAAACCTCCACTCTGAACACAGGCATTAGGTTTGTTTGCCAGGATTTCTTGGCAAAGAACAAGAGACCATCTTCCATATTTCTCTGAACATATATCTGTTGCTGTTTCCACTGTTGGAGGACTGATAGCCTCCATCAAAAAGACCCTGCATCCCAAATGTTCAAGTGAGCTTTGAAACATTTTTAAGTCATGATACACTTTTTAGTTCCTGGAACTTGGCATTGGCTGGGCATCTTCTCACAGGCTTCAATTGTTTATTTGTTTTTTTTCCCTGGCTTCCATAAGCTTTTGAACATTTTTGTCGCAGAGCTATTAACACGTTCAATAGTGCCATTTGAATGGTCCTGCTTATACTTAAATACAGTCCTGTCATGTGGCAGTTTCTTTATTACCTTGAGAAAAATGCAGAAGTAGAAGCTGCCACAGGGATATGACACAAAGTGTGAAAGAAGCAGAGCACTGTGAGGCCTGAAAACCTTCATCCACCGTGCACCACACTGTTTTACACATGTGCTTTGTCTGAATATAAAAATGCAATGGTATTTCTCGACTAATTTATGAGCAGAGGAAAGTCAGCAGGCCAGTTGACTCGCCGCCCTCTGTAACCTTGGGCTTCTGGCTTTCATTTGGTCTGTGAAGGTGAGCGGTGACAGTCATCCTCATCACTCATAACTGCTTTTATGAGCTGCTCCTCGTTGTTTTTTATGATGCCTCAGTATAACGCCTTAGCCAGAAACAGAGTGGGTGCTTGGCCCCGCCCACAGAGCCCACTAAATGATGATTCTTATTCTTTTACAGCAGCCACTCAGATAAATCTCTGCTCGACTAAAATCTGACAACATGCTGCTTGTAAACTGACAAATCAAGTTGTTGGTTTCACAAAAAAGTGGTGCAGAGAAAAAACATGGCGCTTTCTTCTTTCTTTCTTTCTTTCTTTCTTCTTTCCTGTAATTTTAGTAATTGTCTTAATTCAAACTTGGATCAAGCTCTTGATACTTTTCCAAAGCAAATTACATATGAATGAAAAAGCCTTTGAACCGAACATTTCTTTACGATCTCTTCTACAATCATCACAAACGTGACAGGACAACAACTACAGATTGTTATGGTTAACTTATAATTTAAAGAACCTGATTGTGTCCATTAACTAAGGGTTAGGGTTAATGTCAAGTCCAGATGTCAGATTTTTATTTAAAAATATGTTTCATCACATGTGACATGTGTGTGCTTGTTGTAATCAAGATATTCAGTTGACAGGACTGTGAAACTGAAAAGTAGGTGAGAAACAAAAAGACAGCAGCTGCTGAGGCTGCTCAGAACTCAGTGACCAAATATTTTCAGTCAAATGTCCCATGGGAGAGCGTCATTACTGTCATGATGTGTTTCCTGTTCAAACAGCATGATGAGATGTGAGTTCATACAGTGGACAAAAACAAAAAAAAAAGGCTTCGTTATGGAGATAAATGCATTTTGACGAAAGAGAAAAGTCGGATTGTTGAAAACCGCCGTCTCTTCTATTAGTGGTGGTTAGTGTCAATGGAGAGATGACAGGAAATGAAGGAGAGAGTCATCTTCTTAGTCACAAGGGCGTCCTGTGATTGCTGAAAAACTAGTGCAGCATGAGGTCACCACTGAGGATGCACAGTTTTCCAGGAAGCAGCAGTGTCTGAGGACTTCTGAGTGAGCAGCAACAACTTCAGAGGAGAAAAAGACTTCATGGTTTTTGACTTAACTGAACTTATCAAGATGGAGTCTGGGTAATAACCTTGTGGACTCCTCCTTGTGAACATCTTCTCTCAGCATCCTCTGGGGGTCATGTCTCCCAGGTTAAAGGGAGACAGCATGTTTACAGTATTGGATTGCTGCCTTGGAGCACATCCACATGAGACACAATCCCTTCGGCCTCTGTCTGCGTCTGTGTCTGTGTCTCTGTCCCTCTCTCTCTCTCTCTCCCAGCCAGGCCTTTCTGTGCTCTCACGCCCTCTGTGACCCTCAGGCCCAGGGGTGTCCTCTCCACATGCTTGAAGGGAGAAACTGTTTAACGGCAGTATCAGGAGGGCGCTTGCTGTAACATAGCCCTGACTGAATATTTATTCTGCAGCAGCAGGTCTCTGGCTGTTGATGGGTGATATGAGCAATACTGATATTTTGCTGTGGAGCTGTATTTTCACTTCTCAACACGTTCCTGGGTTGAACTGCACCTACCGGTCAACATTAGCAGTGCCTGGGGTGTGTGTTTTCCCCCCTCGACCTTTCTATCACCACATTCAAACAGTTCAAATTACTTTTGAAAACACACAGAAACCTGGTCCGACTCGAGCTTGATCGTCCTAATTGTGTTTTTACTTTAAGCCTCATGTAATATATTTCAAGTCATTAAAGAAAATGAGAAAACTTTTGAACTCAGACTTTTGAACCCACTATGCTCTGTATATATTCTGTAGGTAATCTTCGGTTTAGTCCTTCATGCTGGTGATATTTCATTGCAGGCTTTAGTGGCAAAAAGCTGAAGTCACTGTGATGACACAAAACATGTGTTAGACCTCTTGAATGTCACATCTCAAGACTGCATTGAGGGTATTTCTTCAAATTTACCCTTGTCCTTCAGCCAAAGGATGAACTCATTCGAATTTGTTTGTCAGCGGTCAAAGGTCAAAGGTCACTGTGACTTCACAGAGAATGTTTGTGGTCAAATTCATACACCAATTGTGACACAATTTAACTGAATGTCAAATGGGATAAATTGCAGTGATGGCATTTTATATCTACACAGTCATATCATGTCCAGCGCTGTAGCTCAGGAGGGAGAAGTTGTGACCATTTTCCCTGTAACCAGGCTGGTTTGTGGGGGCGAGATGCTGATTCTAGTTTGTACTCTGTTTTTATTTCTTTCTCCTCCAGTGCTTTAAAGCTGTGTTGATAGCTGCTAAATGAAGAAAGGACTTCATTATCATTGTTAGAGAGGGCAAGTAACAATAACAACAACCAGCACCCTGTAATTTGGCTGGATGTGCTTTGTTTTTTGCATATGCACTCAAACTGTAATTTCCATACAGAAAGAAAAGTAAAACAATGGCGAGTTCCAGTACATCACCACTCTCAACCAGGACAGCGAACATATGTGGCTAATTATTTATGAACCCCTATGGGCGTTTGCCTGCCAAAATCTACACCACATGACTGCACTCAGCTGAAATATTGCTTTAAGGTTAACAAGAGCAAATCATGAATATCTATAGCTGTATCATAAGAATGCAGTAAGCCGTGGGCAGGCCTTCAAGTTCTCCTGCCTGAGATAAACACACACAGTCTGAGAGCATGGCTGCAGGGTCCGGGTTAAGATGTTGTGTTAACAAGAGCAGCGTCAGAGCAAGACTGTGCTCTGAAATGAGATGTGTGTGAGGGGAACTTGATGACGGTGATTAGCATGCACAAGGCTCTGTGCAAACTCTATATGCTGAGTTATTTAAGTGTGTGTGTGTGTTTGCAGCGGTGACTGATAGGAGGAAACAAGTTCTTCTTAAAGGTGTGTGTATGCATGCATGATTGCAGTAGTACCACAGCTGTATTATATTTGTACAGCACTTTATTTTTGTGATTTCAGGTTAAAGGTGAACTCCTCACAGTAGGTAATGGCTTCAGTTTTATCTGCTTGAATCCTGATCAATGTGAACTTGTGAGTGCATTGTCAGTCGTTGTGCACTTATTTGTTTTCCACTTCTTTTTATTATCCTGAAATAATAGTCTTAAAACAAGAGAGCTCATCCACTGATGCCACGCTGATCATCACACTCGATGGGAGATTATTCTCCTAACAGTGTGATCTGCCCTAGAAAGGAGTGAGACTACCTGATTCAACAAAGGTTATACTAATTATGATAAACAGGCAGAGACAGGGTGAGGATAAGTTGTCTTGTACATCAATATTCTGGGGGATATTACTGTGGGATGGCTTCTATCACACACTCTTAAATGGACTAAGTGACTTGCCAAAGTACATGGATTAGGATTCAAACACAGCAGCACCGTCGCAACCATCTGCTGCACAACCACTTGTTGTTGGATAATGAACTGCTTGGTGAGAATCCCAACATCTTAAGAGGCCAACTCTTTGTACATGAGGGTGCATCATCATTTCCTGAGCAAGTCTCCATCAGCAGGTGGATTTATTAGTCGATTGTTCGGTAGGAGATCATGCAGAAATGTATCATCTTCCATGCTTTCAGAGCAGAAAGGAAGCTCCACAGAATTCACTTGGATGTGAACCCAGATCCCTCTTTTCTGGTTGTCTTGGTCCAGTTGTCTAGTCTGCTGCGAGTTTGATTGACAGATTTCAGACCAACACAGATGGTGTAACACAAGTGTTTGTTTCAAGTGAACCAAACAGTGAAGGCGTGAAAGTCTCCTCAGTGGCAGCCACACTTCACTGCTCACTGGATCATAGATTATAGATAATGAACTGGTCATGAACTAAATGTGTCCTGTGTTTGGTTGCCCTTCTTGTCCTCAGCCTGCAGTAACACCTCTCTGACACTTTATTGCCCTTCGTAGGGAAATTCTCTTTTACTTGCCCACAGAGAGGTCAGAGGTCAGGTTCAGCTTCAGAACAGCAGCTTTTGAGCTGGTCTGGATTCACTTCCTTGCACAAAGGCTGTTCAGCAGAGCTGATTGTTTCCAGAATTTAGGCCTTTTGATTCATCATCATCACGCTGAAGGATTAACCATCTGCACACCGCCATCAGGTCCTCTTTGTTTCTGTCACATAAAGGCCTATAGGATGAGACAAACACGTGCACAATGGTTAAATTCTTCACCCTGTGAGACCGTGGCCGTGCAGCAGCGCTGGAATGCTGTCAGTTCTTAGACGTGATAATCAGAACCAGATTCAGCAACCCAGGATCCCATCCAAGCGCAATCAGGCCAGTGTGACGCCTCAAGAATCCGCCCTCCTTCTCTGTGACTGTAACCTCATGTCAAAAATGTAGATCCAGATTTGATTAGCAATGGAATTAGAGCAGAGTTTTCTTCAATGTTTTTATGTCATGGCCCCTGAGGAAAGACACATTAGGCTATAGACCCCCATTTGTTAAGATTTTGTCCCTGAGCTCACATATGGAAAAGAGGTCTGTTGTTAATTTAGTGTCAAAGGGGACTGAAATGAATTGTGTGTCTGTCCAAAATGTAAGAATGATGATGATAGTGTAGAGAGTGACATATGGATATAACTGACATCATACATTTTCTAATTGGAAACAGTTAAATGAAAGTATAATCAGGTTTTTCTACATGTTGATGTAGAGGCCATAGACGCCTGCCCCCTGCCCAGTACACCTGGGGCCTACTGGGGCTACTTTGACAACCACTGCATTAAAATATATTATGGCAGGAAGTGAGGGTGGGTTAGAAATATTCTCCGTGGACACTGGTCATACAAGAGCAGAGATATATGCTGTGTGCTTTAACATTCCTTCAAGAGCGGCAGAAGGATTTTCATGCAGGTCAGAAAAGCTGAAATATAGAAGTGGTGCCTCAGATCACAATCAGTCAGATTTTATGTTGCTCTCAAGTGAAACAGTCAACATGAAAGGAGCTGACATACAGCCTCACATCTCATATTAGACATGGTTAACACGTGTGCTCTATAAGCAGCACTGCATAGTGATTCACTTTATGTGTTGAAAAGAAATGTGCATATATTTTTCAGTGTGATGATCCCATAGATATCACACCTTGCCTTGTATGAGCTCCTCACTCTGCCATAAAAAGGCCTGGCAATCAGTCTATGAACAGTTCACTCTTGTATTACTGCTGAAAAGCCCTTTGAGAGCATTTTGTGAATATTAATCCTACGTCTAATGAAACTGAAAATTTAGACTGGCGTGAAATCAATCAAAATGTCACAGTGGAATCTTTTCAGGTTAAGAGCTCCTCAGTCTCATTGAAACAAGAAGCGTGAGAGACTTGGTTTCTTTGCAGCAGCAGTAAACTAACTGCTGCAGAAGTTCTCCAGATGCGGACTTATTTAACTGATACAAAATTATACAAGAATTGATACTTACTTCCTGTATTTTGACTTTGTTTTTGTGGTGTTGATCCATAATTATGAAGATATATCTGTGGTTTTAAGAATCAAAAACCATCTGAGTGTAGTTTTACATCTCCTGTCTCATGCTTCTCTCTGGAACTCTAGTAAAAACAGGTCAGTGAACCAATCAGAAGAGAGGAGGCTCTGAGTCTCTCTTGAGTGGCTGACTGTTTTCTGACCGATTGAATGAAACTATAGCTGATCACATAAACAGGTTAGAGGTTGGATGGTGGATCCACGTGTGCAGCTGTGTTGTAAAATCATAACATTAAGGAAATCCTGACTGTTTATTTTAAGGCCCAGTATCTGAATACAGGCTGTGTGCATTTTTTCTGTGGACTGAAGCTTTGATGTGTTCAGAGTATTAAAATAGAAGCAAGTCCTGCTCTATGATAATAAAAAAAAAGATAAGGAAATCTCTCATTACAAAATATGGGAATTGGGGTGCCATTTAACTCAGTGGGTTGGGCTGGCACCCCATATGCATGCACTGCGGTCCTCGCTGCGGCTGGCCCTGCTTCGAATCCTGAATCTGGTGGCCCTTAGCTGTGTGTTGCTCCTCATCTCTCTGCCTCCCCATTTCCTGCCTCTCTCGACTGTCCTGTCAAGTAAAGGCAAAAAGCCTCAAAAATATACTTAAAAAAAGGAATCTTTCAAAGAAAAAGAAAAAGGTGGTGGAGGATAACAACTATATTCATTGGATACTAATACACAGCAACAACATTTAATGAATTTATTAAGTAAAATGCAAATATTCACTGGTTTCATCTACAAAAATGTGTGAATCTTCAGTTTTTTTTCTCAGTTTAACATGATTGAGAATTGAATGCTTTTGGGGTGTGGACTGTTAACAAGGACATCACCAGTGGTTCAGTCTTAACCAAAGACCCATGAGGAAGCTAATTTACTCACCCGACCTTGAACGATAAAGCAGAAGAAAGGAGGGATTGGATTTAATATAAGGGCGACAAAGGAGAGTGAGGGGTTAAACACTGTGGAGTTAGTCGAGTTCTTCCTCCATCTGATCTGAACTGCTGTGTGCACTTTAATAAGCACTTTCATTTATATTAAAGATGCAAATGTAGCCTTTACAGAGAGATTGATATGCACGGAGGAAACGTGTGCGTGCGTGTGTGTATGCGTGTGTGTGGGTGTGTACCACTTTATCAGGGTCCTCTGTTCATTAGCCCAGTGTAATTGTGTTAGCAGTGTTGCTGGCAGGGTGGGAAGAAAATATCTGTGTGTAAAGGTCACATCAGAGGAGAGATGACATACGGATAGACGACACACACGTACACACAAATGCTTACCGACATCCTGACACACAGACACAGACACACACACACATGGCTCCACTCTCAGATGGACATAAAGACAGCTTTGGCTCTGTTTGCCACTATGTGTTTGGATGTCTTCTCTTGCCCTAAGGTATGCATATGTCTTTATGTGTGCATGTATGTGTTGGTGTAGGTCTGTGTAGGTGTGCAAGTGGCTTATTCAAGTGGCAGTGTTTAATCAAGTGTGATATTTCTGCTTTGCAAGCTTGCCATCTGCAATGTAGGCAGCAGAAAGAGCAGTCATGTTATCTTTTCTGCTGTGTGGTATGTGTGTGCGTGCTGTACTTATAGCTTTCTCTGTATGCATGTTGATGCCATTTGCCATTTTGTCAGTGTTCAGTAGCATGTCATTTTGTCAGGAAATCACATTATCAGATGAGACAATGCAAGATATGCCAGAACAGTTACCTCATAACAAGCTTTGAAGACAACTTACCTCTCTAATGTATTCAAAACATGCTGCTTCATAGTTCTCCATGTGAGAACTATACTACTTTTCTCCATGTGTAGGTAACTGGTAACTGTAGGTAAAAGTGCTTTTTTCCTTAGTATGTCTCTGTGCAATGTAACTGCTGGTTCTTTATGATAAAAGCACTGTCAGGTATCATAACAATATGGGTTAAGTTAGGTTGTATTGTATTGTTTGCGATATCCAAATCATGGGATCTGCATTCATTTTTAAAAAGGTAAAATATATCACAACAAACCATAATTGCAGCATTGTGGTGCTCTAGAGATGCTTCACATAAAAAATCATATTCTTAAAGACAAAACAAAAATCACATTATTTTGATTTTTATGTTTTTGGTTAAAATAAAAATGCAAAAATGACCTTTGCAACTGAATTTGAGACTTATGTCTCTTTTTGCACATCAGCCCTGAAAAACAAACAATTATGTGATTGTGTGGGGAAATCCTCCTTTTGCTGCCAAAAGCTCATTGTCAGCTTCACACCAGGAGCTGGACAGGATTTAGTGTCTTGCTTAAAAACATTTAAACTTAGACACTGCAAAGCTCTATGAACCAGAAGTTTTCAAACTGTGCGGCTTCCCCAGAGAAAAAGATGTTAGGCAAAGATACAGTCCAGCGTGAGGTGAGGGGGACAAGTACACGCTGCCCGTCTAACACAACAGGAAGTTGGTTATTGTTTTTCGGTTCACTGGTTTGGCATGCTCTGCACCCCAACTCGCTCAGCAGCTGCAGTTACACCTGTGGCTGTGACACACACCTCACGGTGGAAGTTAGTGTACGGGAAGAAAGAAGAAACTGCACCTCCCCCTTTTCTGAGTGTGTAATTTACACTGTGTGATGTCCATAAAACTGCTTTAAAATCAGTTTGCGATAATGTAAATAGTTATAGTTTTTTTTTAAAAGGGTCTAAAGTAGCCCACTGCATAACTCACTAAGTCCATGGTGACATTATGGTTCTTGTTTATATCTCCCAGAGGAAAAGGGTAGGGTGTGGGAGGGGCTGGTTCAAGCAGCACCGGGAAAGAGGCGGCTGAGAACCACTTGGAATTTACCACCTTACAAACACTTCCTCTTCAGCCTCCAGGGAGCCAGCAGCATGCACATCTTCAAAATCCACTCCCTCGTTTTAACAATTTTACTGTTGCATTAATATATTTTTTTAGAACTATAAAGGACCTTCACATGGCGGTTGGTGACCTGCCAGAGTGGCTGATGAAGGAGGCAATTACCAAAATTTACCAGCATTTGGCTCGTGGCTGCTGTTAATTTTTCACTCTTGTAGCTATACTTCACAGCCAAAGGCTTTCGTCCTGATTATCTGCAGCAGGAGTTATTTTAACCTCTTATTACCTCTTGAAATGATTGAAACACACTGACTGTGCTCAGATCGGCACTGACAGCAGAGTGCACCTGCTAGGACCTGCATTACATCATGAAGGCACCCGTGGGTAAGTAGAAAGTCAAAGTGAGACACTTGGGACAAAAAAGCTGTTAAATATTAAGTGCTTTAAAAGCAGTTCTCAAGTCTAAAGTGTATAATACTGTGTAGTATTATTTGCTCAAACTCCAGGCCGTTATTCCACATACACTTTAAACGTCACAAAGAAAAATCTGCACTGCGCTCATTGAAATTGAGATAGTCGGCATCCCTGGGTTTTCTATATTAAAGTTGTATTTATCAGAGCACCAGAAAAAAGTAAAGCACAGAGAGCAACCAACAGCTCAGCAGTTAATGACCATACATACTGGGAATTCTGTGTGTGCAACATTACACAGATTGTAATGGTACAGTAAATGAGGGCTCATTGACTTGGAGAATTCACCTCTATAATCTGCAGGGCTGGCTTCAAGTATAAACCTGGAGAGCTGTCAATAACACTGAATTAAGACTGTCAGAGAGAGCAGCAGTAAACACAGGAGTGCCACAGCATGAGTTTGATTCTACAGTAAACAAGCTTGTACAGACACGGACAGCTTAAAACTTCCATAAAACGTTTCTGTGGTCACGGTGAATACACAGCAGAAGCCAGAGAGCCTATAAATGATAAAATAGCTGCAGCTAAAAAGAAAACCACATGCAGACTCTGTAGAGAGCCAGGTTCATCAGGGAGCTTTCACTGTCAGGGGCAGGGATTTTGGTTTCGGCTGAAGAGACAGATTGAAAAAAGCAAAAAAAGCAAAAAAAAAAAAAGAAAGTTGACTTTAAGACTAATAATGTTTTCACAGAGCAGGATAATCCTTATTTCACTGTAGCCATGTCAAGTGTTTTCATATCTGTGCTGCATCATGCTAGCTTCTGTTCCCTGTCAATCATCTGACACCTTCAGGAGGAAATGAAAGTCTCCAGGAAGCTACGTCTTAAACACGTCTCCCCACAACTGTCTGAAAATCTAACCTGAGGAATGTTATCGTAGGGTATCTGGGCTTTGGCTCAGAGACGTGTTCGAGAAATGTGGGCATTTTCTGGGCAGAAAGGATCCAGTGTTGTGGATCGTGACACGTTCGGGACTGAAGGTCTGGATACCTCAGCCTTGATCGGTCGGTCAGCCGGTCCACCACTTTTGTCCAAAACAAATTATCTCAACAACTACACAAGGTCTTACCGTGAAATTTGGTACAGATGTTAATGGCGCCCAGAGGACGGAGCATTGCTTTTTTCCTTTGGTCGATGATGAGGTCGATATTTCAGATTTTTCCGAACATCTCTGGACAACTAGGTGGAATCTAACACACGCACCCATTTAGCACGCACTTTTACATCCCTCTTAGGATGAATAAAGACTTTGTTGATATCAAACTTTTCATTTAGTGCCGTCATCTGGTATTACATCACAAAGAATCCTCGACCTCAGCTGCACTGTGCTTTTCGTTGTCACTGCTGTGCCTCAGTACGGCCGCATAGGGCCAATAGACTCTAAACTTTTAGCCTCGTTTGGATTTGTCTCTTGAAAGTCCCCCAACTTTATGGAAATGCAATATTAGATCACTGGAAGACGCCTTTAAGCTTTGCAACTGATACAGTGACTCACTAAGTGCATGTTAACATTTCCATTTTCTTCATTATAATTTTCAATTACATTACCATCCATCAAGTGTATTCAACATCTGGCTGTCTCCGCTCAGCTGTATCAGTTCAGTATGTTGTAATTAAAAAAAAAAAAAAGAAAAGAAAGAAATCCTCACTCAGTCTCATGTGGAGCAGACGCTTGCCAAATCAGTGTGTTTACATCCCCACCCTCCTAATGGTGACTGAACATTTGTACTAACAGCCTCAGTTTATAGCCACTGTTACAGCACCGCCGCAACAATAAAACAGGTTTCTATTGCAGCTTGAGTATAAAGTCTCTCAACCAAGATAGATGGTGATATTCCTCTTGCCTCCAGATATGAAACTACAGTGTGCACTTAGTTTCCCATCTGTCTCCTCACAGACCTATCAGCAACAGTGACGAACTCTCTCTCTCTCTCTCGCTCTTTTTTTTTGTCCTTGTGTCAGGGTTTCTGCACCGTGTCCATTTTTTCCTCAGTATGCATGCACACACAAACACACTGCTTCTAATACAGAGCTTCTCCTCTCCCAGATGTAGAATGAATGGAATGTGCAGTTTCTTTTTTTTTGTTTTCTCTTTCTCTCCATCTCTCCATCCTTCATAGCTCTCTCCCTCTCATTTTCTTAAACTGCAAAATTGCTGTTCTGCGGTTGGGAGCCAGCTTCGATTATGTACGCCAAATTCCCTGATAAAGAACTGTGTTTCTGCGCCTATTCAAGCACTTAAAGCCCCTCTAAATGGCTTTAGCTGCAGGGTCCCCTCTTTGGAGACTACACACACACACACACACACACACACAGTGATTTCAACACCCATCATGGGAATGATCCAACTGCAGGGTAATTTCTCTTTTTAAGGTTTGTCAGCACATACAAATCTCTCTCTCTCTATCTCCCCTGTCTCTCTCCTTTTCTCTGTCTGTCTCTCTGTCTCTGTCTCTCTCTCTTTCTCTCTTTCTCTCTTTTGCACACACACTCTCACATTCCTACCGGCTCACAGCATCTGCTAATGTGCTTTCTCTCCTGCTGGACAATTAGTGTGTGTGGAATTGTTTGTGTGATTAGGACAGGACATGTTTATGTGTATTTGTATGTATGACAGCTGTCCTCCTGAGCACAAGGACAGTGTGTTTCATTTGTTTAAGCCACCTAAATGGTTAAATTAAGTTCTCGTGTGGAGAAGACTGCAGCGAATTGCGAGGTATTTCGAAGGTTTCTGACTGAAACCAAAAGTGCAGCTCACGTCTCGTCCCCTCCATGTGTCAAACCATCAGGTTTCCACCAGCATGAACAGAAGTGTTTCATCCTCATAGTCAATAAGGGGCATGTGTTGAATGACTAGGCGACAGGTACACAATGAGTAGAGTTGTGTCTCCGGGCAACTGCTGAAATCCCCCAGAGAATGTGCTCTGTTCACCAAAACAGATACTGACATCCATCTATTTCTAGAGATGGTTTGTATGAATGCAATGTTAGAATGATATAACAAAGACCAACCAGTAACTTGTGTACAAGCCTTAGCTGTCTATTGAATGGCACAAGGTAAATTGCACTTATTGGCTTTATTGCTGAGATTTAGAAGATCAGCTTCATTTTCATGCTAAATCTGAGGCTACAGCCAGGAGATAAAAAGTAATCTTATACTTAAAATAAGCATAGAAATTGTGAAAATGTTTGTATGGAGCATGTCTTGACCAGATGCACTTATTTAACTGTATGATGTTCGAAAATCTTCTTGTTAATACCAACACACACTGTACGAGTAAATCGTCTGCGATGTGCGGCCAAAGCTCACGATTTATGCACTCAAACTGTACAGTCTGATCATCAAACACGACCAGAGAGCTCACACTGTTCGGGTGAAAACGGCCCATCGGCCCCTGCTGACTGTCCTGCCTATTGACAGCTGTCAATAAAGATTCATTTGAAAGCTCCGACACTTGCATTGGCTTGAAAATCAGAACAGAAAACAATGTACCAGGAAGCTGAAGGACAGTGGCTATCTCCTGCCAACGTTTCTCTCATTCGTGGTTGTCGTGGTAGCTGTAGGAGGAAATGTTGAACAGGCAGTCATGTTTTTGCCACAGCTCAGCTGATCTCGCCTCTGTATTTTCAGTCCACTGACACGTCGCCATGGTGTTTTAAGACCTTGCGCAGGCGCATTGAAGGAAAAATCCAAAATTTCTGACATGTCGGAAATTCATCCAACCGTCCGACAGTGGTCCGGGAGCAGATGATCGGCCCTCAGTCCCCCCCTGTACACTGCACAGAAAAAAAAAACACCCAGTGAAACTGGAAGTCAGGCCCGGGCATCGCCAGGTCATGCTCCTCAAAAATTGGGTGAAAAACAGGCTAAAATCGTACAGTGTATGCCCGGCTTAACTGTTTTTCTGGCTCTGATGATGATCTGTTCTTTTCATGATTTTGGAATGCGGCTGAGAAACAGCCCACTGCTTGTCCTGGAACTTGTTAGTATTAAGGTTTATTATCTAAATCAACAGAGAAGGGGGACGTTTTGTTGTGACCATTTGCTTATTTGTACCTGCCAGAGAAGAACTACAGACCATCAGATAATGTCAGTGCTGCAGGCTCCCGCTGTCCTACCACGTCCAGCCCCTCCACAGGCATTCATGCTGTCGTTTTTGTTTGTTTCTACTTGTGTGAGAATAGTCTGAATAGCTGCTCTGCCACCACCCTCCTCCTCTTTATTGAGAGGAGAAAGCACTAGAAAACTAGCAGCAGGAATACACACACAGGCTCATGCACACACACATCAGGTACTGGTTAATGGATGGACATATTTGTAGCAGCAAAGCAGTGGCGACACACTCAGAACAACTTTTGACTGTAGAGTTGCTGTTGACATCTGCAGATAAAGAATTCAAACAAACCCATTAACTTTTCAACAAAAGTTTCAACAATTTCAACAACCGGAGTGTTGTCGAGTGATTTGTGCGGCCCTCTGATGTGTGACATGACAGACAGACAAGTGATACAAAGATACAAAAACAGAACCCAATGCTACAGTGCAAGAATATGTAACTTGTATTCATTTATTTTTTTTTGAAGGAGATTACTTCAGTGCACATCCTGTGTAGAATTAGCACTTTCATCATTTTTGGATATTTTTCAGTTCAGCTTCAAGAGTCATTAACAACAAAATCCCCAATAGAAACTCACTTGTAGCTTTCTGGGTCCATTTGTCTGGTTTGGCTGCGATTTCTTGTCTAAATATACACAGCTATTTCCAACACAGACAATGCCAGAAGATATAATAAATCTAAACACAACCAGACAGAGAGTCCTCTTTGAGTCATTATGTTGCTCTACTGTTCATTGTGAAAACCTCACAAGTCAATTTATCCACTTGCAGAGTGATGCAGTCATAGATGTTTTGATTGTGGGGCACGATTTGCCTCTTTTTACCCCTTGATTGGGAGAACTCTCACTAAGCTGCTGCAATCATCATCATGCTCACTCTCTCCACCTACATACATCAAATTAATGGCAAGTGCTGCCCTTAATGGGAGTGTGACTGGCCTGGTGAGAGAAATTAATCCACACACAGGTGAGGTCTGATGATTCAAATAACCCCAACATACCAAAAAGATTTAGTAAAACTTAATCACTAATTAACTCATGAAATGTGCTGAGCATGAGAGGATTTCTTTTTGTGTATCTGAGGCAATTAAGGATTTAAGTCTTGTAAATCTGGTTTGGTGGCATAAGGAGTTTGCACGCAGCAGCTCATTTTTACACCTAAATAATTGACTTACTGTCCATACCTGAGGGATGTCATGAATTCATATGAATATAATTGCTGTTCATATGATTTTTTCCACTGCAGGGTGTGAACATGAGCATGTTGCAGTCGTCAGGTTTTTACTTTATCAGAGAAATCCTTAAATCCTTCCACTGTGGAGAGCTCAGAGACAGAGTGAGTGCATTGTGGAGGAGACTCAGTCAGATTAAGTGTGATTAAGGCTCAACTACTCGGCTCTGTTCACTGTAGATTTTTACTGCTCTGTCTGAAAGAGTGATGGCTGAGCTGCACCTGTCAGCTCGGGAAAATCAGTGTGCGTGTGATGGAGTGTGATCTGTGTGTTTGTGGTTGTGGATGTGCATGCATGAGTTTATGTATCAGTATCTGCGGCTGTGTTTAAACCCACCCACCCAAACCTGTGTAGGTGTGTATGGATGGGTCTTTACAAATGTCTCCCTGTTTGTGTTTGTGTGTGTGAATATTTTTCTGAATGGAGTGGAGTCATTGTATTGTCTGCCTCCTACTGCTAATCCCCATTGTTGACAAAAACAAAGTGTGTGTGTGTTTCACTCTGCGCTAAACTACGAGGAATTATTTTATGCTGAACGATTGCCATATAATTGAGCAGTCTGTGTGTGTGTGTGTGTGCGCAGCAGTGTGATGTTGCATGCCGTGCTTCACTGGTTGGCCTACCACTGTGTTTGTGTGTGTGGATGCAGCTGTCTGTGGGGTCAGTGTGTCAGTCGTGGAATGTGACTGTAAATGAACCACTGTGTCCCGCCGCATGGTGCAAGCACAGCAGCCCACATGTGCGCACACACACACACAGTCCAGCCCACATTCTCTTTATTCATTCAGCCTCACACAAAACACTTGTTTTATTTCAGTGGATTCACACACAAGTCGAGGCATGGCTCCAATTAGTTTGGGTGACATGGCACATTGTCATTAGTGTCATCCAATTATATTTGCATAAAAGATAAAAACAAAAAAAGACACAATGTAATTAAAAGATCAGCCTCTGCCATTCGAGACAAGTAAACCTGGTGTGGGCTTAACACACCTAAAATATACGAGAGATTGAAATGAATGCTCTGCTAGTGTCCTGTTTGCCACAGCAGCCTCTTAATACTGAATGTAGTATAACTGGATTGTGAAACAGCTCTAATCTGACAACATCTGAAGGGTGTGTAACTCTGCAGTAGAAGTTTTCCAACTCCGACAAGACGCCCCCTCGCACATACTGTAAAACCAAGGCAACTATGGGGATAAAGACGGACATTTGTCTTCATTAATAATAATAGCTTAATTAGCTTAGCTTAATAATACTAGTGATAACTTAATAATAAGTAATAACTTCACCTATGTCTCTGTCTGTGCTCCTCTTCAGCTGCTGTCAGAGGTGGGCCTGTGGGTCATGGAACTCTCTAATCAGTTCATTTCTGTATACGAAGTAACTCATTCTCTTCACTAACACATGTTACACTTATTTCTTGATTGTAACCTTGTACAGATACAACGGCTGTTAAATTGGATTTGCCAAACAAGATATTTTTGCCGCGTGTGTAACTGTCTTTGTATCTATTTAATCAAGTTCCCCATCCTCTCCGTTCCTGCCCGTCTTTTCTTATCTCTGTTCGTCTCTCAGCAGCCAGGAGACGAGGATGTGAGTCGACTGAAGTTTGCAGTATTAGCACTTGTCAATATTACGCCTTTTGGAAAATGGATTCCAAATAGAAATTTCCTCACGTTCAAGTGTCTGCCTGCTGCCCCCATTCATATATTTCCTCTGCTGTCCTTGTTTGACCTGCACAGTGACTCTAACTCTGCTACCATCTGTTGTAAGGAAGTGAAATGATCAGATCACATTCTGCATGCATGGTTTGAGGTGTCATACATCTGCTGCATCTAAGCAAATGATTTAGTGTTTTTTTTTGTTTGTTTTGTTTTTTTTATTTCAGGAGACTCATGATCAGACTTGACCATCATACTTCCAGGACAACCTTTCAAATGAACTTGAAAAAGTTTAGGAATGATGACAATAGTAAAGCCCCCCTCTCTTCTCATGACCACAAACATTTTTCAACCTCAGCTGTTACACTGGGCCAAATCTCTGCTTCTACACAAGGTTGCACTGCTGGGAAAAGGCTTTGGGTGTTCTAAAATGCACCTCTTGAGATTTGTTGTTGTGGTGTCATTTTCGAATGTCGTGTTCCTAATAAAGATGCTTCTGCTTGTTGCACCGCATGGAGCACCATCCCATAATATATGACACAGCAGTGTTTGTTGACTGATGTACCTGAGGCTCATAATCACTGGAAAACTACTGAAGACTGTTCAGGCGCTTCATGCCTTGTGGATTTTCCACATCACCTCTAAACTCATAGTTCACTAAGTTTCAACTCTGACCTTCAAAAGCACAACCAGTCGGGTGGCAGCTTGTCCATTGCATAACATTAAAGGAAAAACATTATTGGCAAACAGATAGAAAAAGGTTTAATGGATCCAGACTGCTCTCACTGGTTGAGCTTTTATACTATTTTTTCGCCTCTGAGGGAGAGTAACTCCCAGTTCCTTCTTTTGTATTAAACAGAAATACATAATTCACTGATGCCCTTTGCTACATTTTGTTTTGTTCTTCTTTCTTATGCTTTCCTGAAGCGATGTTGATGTAAATAAGGCTGCAAGTAATGATTATTTCACAGGCCCCAGTGTGATGTCTTTTTAAAAGTATTGTTCTTACTGACAATTGATCCAAAATCCAAACATAAAGAGGTTCCTGCAGAAGGTAACAGGCTTTTATTATTTAATATTCCCTCTGTTTGTATTTGGACATATTTTAGTAGGAAGTTGTGATTTGATTTGTTGTTATGTGCCCCAGTAGAGTTAAAGCATAACAGGGTTGCTGTACATTTCCTATTGTGAAATATTTTCAGGCATACCAGATGCAACAACAGCCAGACAGATCAGAGTCAATGAATACAATATGCTAGATGAGTAATCCAGAACAACAGAGTGTTGAAAACAGCTTAATTATATTGTTGATTTTTGAGCTTAAAGTAGTAAAAATGTAGGTTACACTTAACTCCCATTATATTATATGTATTATGAATTCATACATCCTTGTTTTTCCCTGCCCTTATTTGTCCCTGTTGACCATGCTGCCAGGCATGACTGACTCACAGTTTTTATTTGTGGAAACATGGGGCTCACTTTATTATCACATAGTATATGCAAAAGAAAAACATAAAATCCTCACATTTGAGGCACTAACCATGTTTCTTGAAAATGAAACAGTAGTTTCTGTGAATCAGCTGACTGACTAGTCCCTTGATGTAAAACTGCTGTACTTTGCCTCTGCACTGTGATTTCTGTGCTTCGCCTCGGTGCATTCACAGCTCAGACCACTGATCTGCCTTCACGTGGTCAGCAATCACTGCCAAGCTGGATTCAGCTCTGTCCTGAGACCCCAGCTCTAGACTGAAGAAAACCCCAATACACATGTATTTTTAAACCCCACTTTGCCTTTTTAGATGTTTATACCTTTTGATTAGTTGGTAAACTGAATGCACTGGCTTTAAAAGGACAGATGGAAAAACCATGTTCAAGTTCAAATAAGTGCAGCATGTAAAATAGCTTTTATGTTTAGCAAGAGCTGTAAAACCTCAGTGGTATCATCAGCGGTTTGTGCTGCAGCAGAGCGAATACACCGGTGAATATATATATAAAGATCCAACCCTCCTGGTTCACTGGCTTTAATCAACAGGGTCATGAATGCAGGTAACAGTACAGAGTGGTTCAATTCCAGCTCATGCCCTCAACGTTTTCCTCACTGCACTTCATCCAGAAAGAAAAAGTCTGTTTAAAATGGAAAGGATATAAATGTAAATGTTTATACTTTGCCTGTGGTTTGTGCAGTAGGGCTACATTTATTTATGCTTTGTGTACATACAGTTTATGTATAGGCTGATCTTTGTGTGTGTGTCTGTGTGTGTTTGAATAGTGAATAAGATTGAGTAGCTGCAGGGTGCTCACGCATACATACATGCAGACAAACACACAGACCCACACAGAGTGAGGCCAGCAGGCATGGATGTGAGCTCCATGCTAAAGAAGTGCTGTGTATAAATTTGCTTAAGTGTTTGGCCAAGGTCTGTGGCTGTGTGTGCAATCGATGTGCCAGCAGCAATAAATCAGCTCAGGACAGACCTGAACGCCTTTACGGCTTCATCCGATGTGGCAGGTGGGCTTCAAGAGGGCCCTGACGTGCGCATACACACACATAAACACTCAGAGAAATGAAGGCCCGGATAATCCAAGGTTTTCTAAGATCAGATAATATGCTGATGAGTTTGAAGAAAATTAATGACATGATTTATCAAGTGATAACATTGTGCTATATTTTTTCAGATTGGAGATGGCTTCTGATGATATATCACAGAGGAACTCAGACAGACCAGATTATAATTTATATCACTTTCAAAAGTTTTGCCAGAGAGTTATTTTGTTTTGATATACTGTACACTGCACCATGCATGAATGTATGAATGCATGAATATAATTGAATAATATTACCTCACAGAATGTAAATGGGGAAATATATACAGTTTCCCATTTGAAATATTTGAGAGGGAAATACATAATGAGAACGGTAAAATGTAAATGTGACAGATTTGGTTGGAACACACAACATTAACATTAATTTTCTACATGTTTGGTTTGCACATGTTTTTTTTTAGCGCATCAGGATATTCTATCTCATTTTGCTCATGCATTTGTGTCCACTTTCACGTTCACTTTCCTAACCGTTGCTCTTCATCCATAAACTCAGCCCATTTTTCAGTTTGATCTAATTCAGGCATTAAAGCAAGACTTTTAAATCAATAACTTGTTTTTCACTTCAAAGACATCGTCTTCTGTCTCCTCTCATCTCTTTGTCCCATTTTAGTCACACAGCTCCCGATATCATCAGCACTCAGCTCCAGCGGCTACTAAAGCTGCACAGCCACAGAGTTCACATGTGCTGCTTGGTTTTCACTTATTTATAGAATTTATAAAATACATCAGTCGGGGTTTGATGAGATGTGGCAAAAATAGCCATTTCTTACCATTCGATTGATTATAGTGAGTAGCTAGATGTTCAGTCTCTTCCACTGTTCCTCTTGTGTATGTGGATGCTTGTGTTGGGTGGTGGTGCATGAGTGTGTGTGTGGGCAGGTCCAATTTATGTCAGTTATGTCTGTGAATGAGTGTGTTGAAATGCGCTGAAGTCAGTAGGATCTGAGGGAGTGTGTAAAAACGCCTTTGACCCACTGTACATGATGTCCGCATTGTGTGTGTGTCCATCCAAGATGCTAACAGTGGCTGTATTGTCCTAATGGGACAGGCAACAGCATCGTCATCTGGGCCACTGTAATGATGGCTGGGCTCAAGATGAAAGACACTATTGACAAGAAATTAAGTCCCTGAGAGAGAGAGAGAGAGAGAGAGAGAGAGAGAGAGAGAGAGAAGAATGCAATGAAAGAGAGGAATGAAAAACAGCGGCAGAAATAAGAGATGAGAATACTTTTTGACCAAACTGTGTGTACTACTTTCTGACCCAGCTCCATTATGAAACAAACCTTCTCCTTGTGCCCTGTGTTTATATATATCCAAGCTCCAACCAGTGGACTGGAGTTTAGACAGGACTGTGTGTGAGTACATGGCTGCTTCAGAACACTTTCAAACAACAACCAGCAAATCCACTCATATGTGTTGGTGTCACATCGCAGACTTACGGGAGAGAGAGAACTTGGTTGCTGGCCTGTTGCAGCCTGACAGTTAGTAAAGGCGAGAAAAGAGTAAGTAGGGGTCAGTAGGAAGGGTCTGACTCTACGTCCAGCTGGAGACATTTCAAAGTTTGGACACAGATATTTGTGAGGCCTCATAGTAACTCAGTGATGATGGTCATCAACAGCATTGTTGCTATGGCCGAGTCTGTGGAACAGTTCTTGTTGCTTGTGTAGTACTGTACAACTTCCAAGACCGTACTTGTCCCCCATTGAATTCTGGGACAGTCCCCAGCCCCTTACAGCCATGACCCGGATAAATGGATGTAGAAAATGGGTTGATGGATGGAATGGACCAGAAAATGGATGGATTGTTTGTCTCCTTTTCTTTATTTATGCTGCTGTGGCCCAAGGCGTCATGTGTAGTGTTCATGCTCGTGAACTCAATATCTCAGGAAGGCCTTGAGGGAATTTCTGCACATTTGGCACAAATATCCACTTGGACTCAAGGATGAGCTCAACTCAACTCAATAGATTTTGGTGGTCAAAGGTCAAGGTCACTATCACCACTAGATGTTATCAATGTTTGTTTGGGATTTACTCCCTAATTTGTGTACTAATTATGACAAAATACACTTAATGCCTTCACCACATATCTCTGTTTGCACTGATGTGGAGCTTAAGCAGTTGGTGCCGTTGTGCATATTTGAGGCTGTAATTCAAATTTTTCTATTTCTACTGCTTTCATATTGAACTGGTATGAAGCCAAACACTTTCCACTTCTCTCCCTCTCACTGTCTGCTGTTTTATCAGGTTGAACCGATTCTCTCCCTCTCTCCCTCGCTCTCTCTCTCTTTAGAAGAGGGGTCCCTGTATTTCTCTGCTCTATTGGCCTGTAGTAAATATACTACAGAATTCTCCCTGCAGCGCTGCTTGTAATTTATGGATGTTTACCTACTATCTCAATGCTGGCTCACCCTCTACATGTTCTCAGGTTGTGTTGCGTGCTGGTCTCATTTTCCATGTGTTTTGTATCTACGTGTTGTTTGGAAAAACTGTACATCTACACCTTCTCATGCTTTCATGCACTTGAGTGCATTTTTGTGCGTGTTCAAGGTGCGTATGTATTTCTGTGTGTATGTGCACTTTGTCTGCTGTATCCTTTAATACCTCCAGACGATCAATACGCAGAGGAGCGATGTTTGGCCCTGTCTTCTTTTAAAAGATGTACTCCACAGAGTAGTGTGAGCCAAGAGTCGAGAAGTCAATAAAACAAAGCCGATAGTGCCCTCATTTGTTTTTTGGACTTCAGCATCTAGGCCTCTGAGTCTGAGCTGTGGGCGAATATTAAGTGCCTTGTCATTTCGATACAAACAAATGAATCCTTTTTTGTCAGATGTTGAAGCGCGAAACACAATTGCATGAATATATTGACATTTGTGTTTGCTAAGATTTTGCTCTTTCTCTTTCTTAGGGCTGGCAGCAGACGAGACTGAGAATCAGGGGATGAGGTTATAAAAACAACAGCGGAGAAGGGAGGAAAAAAAAGGAAGAGGAAGTCGATTGCTTGGAAACTCTTTTCTAACATCGTACCCTGCAGCCCAATAAGGCGCCGACTGGCCCTGCAGAGGATTACACTGTCAAAGATACTCACCAACACCCACACGTTCACACCTCCCCTCCCCTCACTGCCATGTCCTCCAACCTCAACCACCCCTTCTCATCCTCCCCACCTTCTTTCTCCTCCTCTCCCTTGCCATACCCACCACGTCCACTCCGTCCCCCTCCTCGCTTCTCTCCTTTTCCCCACCTGAGGGAGGTCTCACTCATCTGGTAGTCCACAACAAAACTGGCGAGGTCTATCTGGGCGCCGTCAACTGGATCTACAAGCTGTCCAGCAACCTCACCAAGCTGCGAAGCCATGTTACGGGCCCTGTGACAGACAACCCTCGCTGCTATCCTCCACCAGGTGTCCAGTCCTGCCCCCATGAGCTGGTGCAGACCTCCAACGTCAATAAACTCCTGCTACTTGACGCTGCCCACAACCGCTTAATTGCCTGTGGGAGTACTTCCCAGGGAATATGTCAGTTCCTACGCCTGGATGATTTGTTCAAGCTCGGCGAGCCCCACCATCGTAAAGAACATTATCTATCCAGTGTTGCTGAAGCAGGCACCATGTCAGGTGTTGTCATCTCCCCGGATCTTTTTGGCGAGGGTGGGAAGCTTTTTGTCGGCACCCCCATCGATGGGAAGTCTGAGTACTTCCCAACGCTGTCCAGCCGCAAGTTAATGTCTAATGAGGAGAATGCAGATATGTTCAGCTTGTCTACCAGGATGAGTTTGTTTCCTCGCAGCTCAAGATTCCCTCAGACACACTCTCCAAGTTCCCGGCCTTTGACATCTACTACATCTACGGCTTCAACAGTGAGCAGTTTGTCTACTATCTCACCTTACAGCTTGACACCCAGCTCACCTCGCCAGATGCGAGCAGCGAACAGTTCTTCACCTCGAAAATCGTTCGTCTGTGTGTCGACGATCCCAAGTTCTACTCCTACGTCGAGTTCCCCATCGGCTGCACCAAGGATGGAGTGGAATACCGCTTGGTTCAGGATGCTTATTTAGCCCGGCCTGGGACCGGTTGGCACGTTCACTTGGTATTCAAGAGCATGAGGAGGTTCTGTTTACTGTATTCGCCCAGGGTCAGAAGAACAGAGCCAAGCCACCCAAGGAGTCGGCTTTGTGTCTGTTCACAATGAAGCGGATAAAGGAGAAGATTAAAGAGAGGATTCAGTCGTGCTACAGAGGAGAGGGAAAACTCTCCCTGCCCTGGCTGCTCAACAAGGAGCTGGCCTGCATCAACTCGGTGAGTGTTTGAGACAGTCGCTCCCAGAGGTGTTTTTGATTCATATTTTCTGATCATCCTTTCGCTCCACTGATTCTTCATGAGAAATATTTTCATTGGCACTTAGGTGTGCGTGAGATTGTTTATGATTCTGAACGAGCTGTTTCCCCTCACTTTTAAGTTTTGAGAGCAGTTTCTAGTTCTTGAAATAATAAGTGTGAATTTTATTTCGTGTGGCTTCTGCTTGCTCAGCCTGTCTTTACCTTGCACCTTGCCAGAAGCATTTTAGTGGTCATGGGATTAGGGCGTGTTAAAACCAAGCATGAGAGGAAAGTATTGAATTTGTCTGTGTAGGTGGAAATGCAGACAGCCGTTTGGTTCTCAGTGACCAGCTTGGCAACTTATTAGAAGTGAGACCATGATCAAGACCAAACCAAATGAAGAAAAAGAAACAAACCTTAAATGCAACATTTGGGGTGCAGTCCAACATTAGCCCAATGTTTAACTGAAATTTCCAGTAACCTGATACATTACACCCCCATACTTTCGCTGCTACCCTACACCCAAAGTCAAAATCTCCACCCTGGGAGGATGGCAAATCATCAAAAGCTGCTTGTGCATCCACGTGACTTTCCCTGGTTGGCCTTTAAATGGAAAGTATGAATCTCAACAAATTCTTCAATGCAACAGCGCAATATTTTCCTCTCTGGTTTGGGCCAAAGCAGCCAAAGTGTAGGTGGGATTGCACATTTAGTGCCACATGGAATAAATGCTGTCTCAGTGGCTTTTCAATCCAGTATTATAGCACCATGGGAGAATGTGGGCAGCAAATGCAGCACATTTACCATGATCTTCTTAAGAGAAGAGAAGAGCTATATTTATTCTGAATGAGAAGATGCATGACTACATAGTATACCAACATATGGTTCATTTCCAGCATCTACCTGCAGCACAGTAGCCCTGGTTTTCTCAGTTAATCCTTCATCCTCCAACTTTCACAATTCTTCTATAATGTTATCAGCTCTGTAAAGTCCATTGGTAGTCAGTACTGATCTGTAAGTACCATGTGATGTGAATTCATGTGAACCTACCAGATTGGACGCTAGAACACTTGCATGAATTTACCTCTGATTGTGATGTACTGCAGGAAGAAATCTGTTCTGAGAGTGGGAGGAGGTAGAGGGGTGAAAAAAATTCCCATCATGCATTAAATTTCATGTCACTGTTGAATGAGGTGGTATTCCTTTAGTCTGAGGACAGGATGGCTGACTGTTTAGGGATAGTTCTGTCCACGGGTCGCGAAAGGCTCGTCTTGCCTTCGTAGATGAGCTGGCCTAAAGGTGCCTCAGAGACATTAAGAGTGTGTGTGTGTGTTTCACCTGCTCTCGTCACCCACATGTCACACACACACACACACACACACACACACACACACACACGGCCATGTATCGTCATGAATAATTCACCTGGTCTCACCTTCTGTTATTCAGTCGCTGCGCCATAACAACCTGCCATAAATCTCTGGACTCCTCTCCACCCCGCTGTCTCCATATCTCTGTGCTATCCCATCTTCTCTTTTCTCTTCCATGTCTTTCATTCCAGCCTCATTTGCATAAAGATTTCTTTCATTCCGCCAGCCCCATTGTCCCTCTGCTCCTTCTTTCATCTTCCCTCTTTCTTACTCTGCTTCTCTCTGTTTCCCTCCCCTCTACTCCTCTCCTGACCTCTCCTCTTTGTCCTAGCTGTGGCCCAGGTGGTAGACTGGGTTTTCCACTAATCACAGGGTTGATGGTTCCATCCCTGGTTTCCCTAGTCCATGCACCAAAGCATCTGTGGGCATGACACTGAATGGCAAAGTGCTTCAGGTGCGGTTCTCACTGTGTGCGACTTGTAAAGTGAGCTGAGTGGTTGATAAGGTTAGAAAAGTGCTTTATAAAAGCAGCACATCTAACCTCCCATATTTTTACACTCTCGCTTGTTTTACTCCTCTTCAGCTTCTTCTGTCTCTCTCTCTCTCCCTCTCTCTCTCTCACTCTCTCCAGCCTTTGCTCTGCCCTCTCTTTGACTTTCCACTGAGTGATGAGGTATAGAGTGACTTACTGTGTAAAGCCAGCACACGGATGTGATTTGAAAATACAATGTGGAGAGAACAGGCAATCCGGTGAAAAAGGGGAAGAGAGTGACAGGGAATGAAAGAAAAGTGGGAGCTGTGGCTTTTATGGGAGAAGGGTGGAGGTTGTGGGTTGGAGAGATGAAGGAGGGATTGAAGGTGGAATGTAGAATGAAGGGACGATGAGAGGAAGAATAGGAAGGAAGACAGATGGAGAATTATCAGGATAAAGCAGGGAGAGGACAGGAAAGAGAAGAGGAAGACAAGGAGATGGACGTATGAGGAAAGACTGAAGTGGGAGAAAGAGAGAGGAAGGGAGAGGCAGATGGAAGAAGAAAAAGGATGGACGAGTAAATGGCTTTGTTTTTATTCAGTAGTGTTGCTATAGACCAGCTCAACACTTTTCCCCCAGATTGACAGATGTGATGTTTGTGATCTGCTGTGGGATGATTCGTTGTGAATAGCTGTGCACACATTGATGGTTCCCAGAGGATGAAGCCTTCAGCATCTCAACACTTCCTCCATAGGTTGGAACAAAATGTTGTACTGTTGCTCATGACTCCCAGACCGTGTGTCCTAATGACTGCGATGATCCCTCCACTTTTCTGCTTGCATCTCTGTTAAGTTGACATTTGTGGTTTTCAGTTAAATACCCCAGCAGATATTGGATTGATGTGGTTTACATTCACGTTTCCCTCAGGATTAATTATACTCACTTTAGTAATCCTCTGACTCCTCAGTCACAATTTGAATGTCGTCAGTACTTTGGTTTATGACCAAATACCTGCAAAATGACTGACACCTCCATCAGCTGTAGTCACATTAGCATGTTAAACATAGCTTGCTACATCTAAGATTATACCTGCAGATCATCACCATGCCAGCACTGTGAACACATAAGAAGGCTTACTGTGACAGTTAGGTCAGAGCACTGCTGTGCTCATAATACTTTTATTCTATCAACAAGACAAAGAACAACTCCTCTGAAAGCCACAGTGTAATTTGGACCTTGGTTTAATCATGGTGGGAAATGGACCGGTCTTTGTTGGTTTGTCCATTTGCTCATTATCTGTGATGTGTCAGACACTGCAAGTCCTGTTCTGACAAAGCTTGGGGGAGTTAGAATGAGCTAGCAGGTTCATTTTTTGTGTTTTAACAGGCCATGGTTGCTGCAGGGATCAAACCTGTGGCTGTTCTTTTAAAGGATAATCACTCTAATCATGTCCCTCTCATGCTGCTTTTTCTCTCATTCATATTTTGTGGAGATTTTCTTGCCATTATTGGAGAAAGCCACAATGTTTTCTGGATAAATGGAAGAGAGTCACTGTCTGTTCAGCAGGAAAACCACAATAAGTCTTTCAATTTCAGAAGCACATTTCACATATTATTGCGACACTGTAGTTGCTAATTTAATTTTCCCTTTAAAAGTGTCAAAGCTCATGCAAAACAATAACAACATTAACTCTCTGTCACAAGCACAGTGGTGCTGTGTGAGCACCATGTGGCCTTGTGGTCTGAAATGTACTGTATATGCATGTGATTATGCTAATGAGCGTACAGTTACATGATTGTCCTTTATGGCCATCTGTCGCTCTGCCTGCAATCGATCAAGGTCGTGTCAGCAGCACTCGCTCTGGGACGTCTCTGTGATGAATTTATCATCTCCTCCTACAGACATGTTCAGTGTTTCCTGACGAGAGCAGTGACAGCTCGTTGCCTGCATGAGAGTCATGTGGAAACTTTCATAGCGGCTCATTTCAGGAGACAAGGTCGGGTCAGCCAGTCAACACTCAGACACTCCTCTCTACCTGGAAGCTATCAAACCTCATCATGGTGTACAGCACTTGATGAAATAATTTGATAGCCGCACCATGAAGCCCTCTAGAAGATTTTTAGTATTTTAAGTCTATATATAACCTCCCACCTTCATGATAAATTACTATGCAATTCCTACAATCATATAGCAACGAGTTACCACCAGTGAGAAGGTGCACACATGAGTAAAATGAATTTGTCCAGCTCCATTATTCTTGTTGTAGTTACATTTTAAAGTTTCAGTCCTCGAGCATTTGTAGAGCATCATCCATCCTGTGTGCCATTTTCTAAGAGAGTTGATTGGTCAGGAGGCGGTGCGTTTATACGCGGCGATCAAGAACATAAGCTGCTTCGGCCCAGGTAAGCCGTTCAGCATAAGTTACTATGTCAATGTATCACCCATTGTATTACTGAAAACCCAGAGTTAACCCTGAAGCCTCCGTGCTAAGCCCAAATCCTGCCTTGTAGTACAGGCCCCTGGAGGGAGGATTGGGAAAACACAAGGAGGGATGGAACATCTTAATGTAGTTTTACATCTCCTCTCTTTTGACCTCTCTTCTCCTCTTTTGGACCTGTCCTGACAACAGGACAGTGTCAGCCAATCAGAAGAGAGGAGGCTCTGTGCCTCTCTTCTGATTGGGTTAGGGTTGAGCACTGATTTGACTGTTTTCTGAGTGATACAATAAAAATGATGTCGATTTCAAGTAACCACTGGGGGGCTTGGCTGAGAGCGGTAACTGCTTAACCATCACAAAATAAATGAAGTCCTGACGAGTCATTTTAAGGCTCAGTTTCTGAATGCAGTCTGTGTGCATTTCTCTGAAGCTTGATACTTTCACAGTATTAATATAGAACCTAGACCCGATTTATAATCAAAAAAGACATGGAAATCTAACTTTATACAACACGGGATCAATCTTTCCAGTGACAACAGTGATATGAGATCTTGCCTCATGGTCATCTATTTAGATTTAATTTTTTTCCTTTGGTACATCCAAAGTAACAGCTTCAACAGGAATCACTGCAGCGTGACTGTCCGTGGTGCTGATTTGCCAGAATGTAAAGCCGTACAGGCTAAAAACTGGGGCTCAGCTGTGGCCCACAGCCTAGAAATAAAAAGAGTGAAAACCCACCAACAGCTGGGGTTAATCCAGGTGAATTTAGCTGGCTTTACACCCAACTTCAAACTGAAATCTGGTTTCCATTTTCATTGCTTGCATGAACAATCCTACTCACTTCCTCTAATTAAGTAATTAAAAACTGACAGCAGACATCTCTCTTCCTCAATCGTCAATACTGTCTGTTTGCAGTAGGCCGTTTTAGATTGATGTCTAGAGACTTCACCACGCATTCAGATCAATCATTCAGACTTAATGTAAGGCATACAGTAGATATTGGATTTAGACATATTAACACCACAGTGTCAAAACATATTTTAATGGATCGTTTTTGGTCAAGCTTGTTGCTGGCAGTAACATAAACACTTGTAACTGTGTGAAAGGTGTGCTGTATTTTTTGACACATGATATGTGTTGAATCCTGCAATGTTTCTTTTTTTCTTTAAAAGACTCTTTAAAAAAACCAACACTTTATGATTAAAAAGCAAAGAGTTCCACGCCACAATTGGTTATTATGCGGTTGTTTCTTGCTCAGAAAAGTAGACACTGAAAATAATTTTGCATTTTTTTTCTCATTATCTCTTTTCTAAAAATCCTTTGTAGATCTCCTGCTCAGAATGCATCACAATACCACTGCAGATTTATGTGTTTGTGAGATGCTCCAAGTAGGTTTCACTTGGGGTGAACATTTTCTCTCCCACACATCCTCACCACGTTGGGTGTGGCTTACACCACAGGTCTCTCCCTGTGCATCTTTATGTCCACTCATTATCAGGAAGAGGCCAGTGTCGGTCTGGTGGGAGTTAAGACTGAGCGGTGAGTGACCTTCTCTGGCTGTGGGCTGCCATCCAGCTCTACAGCTCTGTAAGCAGGCTGACCCAGCAACGCTACAGCCTCAGCATGACTAATGAGACTGATTCAGGCGGAGAGAGAGAGAGAGACAGAGATACTATCCTCTGTGTGTGTTTATGTGTGTGTTTAGGACTCACTTTATCTCCTTTTTGCATCTCTTTCGCCTCTGATACTTCTATGTGTGCTCATTTGTGTGTGTGTGTGTGCCAACCTCTTATCCTGGCCTCGAAGAAGAGGTACAAAACAGTGGTGAAAACAAACAGAGAAAAATGGGCTGATAATAAGAAGAGAGGGAGAGAGAGTGCATGCATGTGCATGTGAGTCCGCATTGTTTGCAAAAACACTAGGTGGACATCAGAGGGAAAATTGCTTCCAATAACAGAGTGCAAGAAGACTTGTCCCCCCGTCTCTCTCTCTTTCTCTGTCTACCCCTACCTCTCTCTATCCGTTCTCTCCTCTTCTCGATCACTCTGTCTCTGTTTTCTGTGAGCATAATAGTGTTTATTAATATTTATCAGTGTTGATCACTGCTGGCCAGGATTATAGTCTATTTCTGTGGCATTTTGTATTCTTCCTTCCAGGCAGTTAGTGACTGGAGGGTGTGTGTGTGTGCGCGCGTGTCTGTGTGTGTTTGCTTCATTCTCGCTCTGTCTTCCTATTGTATCTTCAGTCTCATTATCGTTAGCCTGTGCCTCAGTGGATAGATCACCCACATTGCATCCTGCTCTGGACCTGCTGGGTTGGGAACATCACAGCTCTAATGGCTGCACTTGCATCATAATATGTCCTTAATATTCGATGTAGAAAAGTTGATACATGTTAAAACCATATGTGCTATGCTGTGACCAATAATAGGTAATGGGCACTGACAACGATATCATTCTCAGTTCTCACTGAGGATACGCACAGTCTTTTACAATTGTGATTTTTGTATAGATTAGCATAGTGGGAGAAGCAGTTTCAGGCAGTTAGGACCTAATACCCATTCATTTTCAGCGAAGACAGTGTTGTGTGACTTAAAGTTGGAGCACTTCCAGTTGCCTTGGGTGAGCATGAAACTGTCCTAATTGAATTATCAGTGCGAAAGATGAGCAATTATGTTCATAAATCACTGGATCTTTGTTTAAAAAATGTTTAAAAAACTCATCAAAGGTGCATAAAATTATGTGAAAAGAAATACTGTGACTCCCAAGAAGCAATTCAGTGGAAAAGCCTCACTTAATATTCTGTTGTGTGCACCATTAACAGTGAACTAAAGCTAAAGACTACAGTACACTAATCAGAACCTTTATGACACAATTTAGCTGTGATTTTCTAAATCTTAATGAATAAGTTAACAAACCATTATGGAATTGTTCTGGACTTATATATAATATATATGATTCATGACAGTGGCTGAGCGTAACACAGTGGCCCAGAAGTTAGTGCTTTCTGTATGGAAACATTTTAGCAGACAGTGAGCTAATCATTGTGCCAGCACATCAACATTGGCACTGATAGGATGTCATATTTCAGGCCACATTATGAATGTCCAAAATTAGTTCTGTTTTAGTCTCCACCAGCTCCTGAGAGAAAGGTTTGGCTCAGTGTTTACTGTCTTCATCAGCTAGTTGTGGCTGTAAAAAAAAAAAAAACACAGAAAAGAGAGTGAACGGGTTTAAAATGAGCTGAAATGAACTAATATAAGAGCAGCTACCTCACATTTCTGACTAATCCATTTACAAAAGATTGCTGATTCTTCCAGGAGTTAATATGGACACTGAGTGTTTGTGAGCCTCTCCAGAAAGTCTTCCTTTTAAGCATTCATAATGTGTAACTCTCTATAACTGGAGCTCGAGGAACTTACAGAATAAAAGCCACTCAGCCTGTGGACAAGAAGCCAAGATGTGTCATTATTTTGGCTACATATTGACTTTTTTGTTTGTTTGTTTTTCTAGAGGAGCAGGTAAATCAGCTCTGGAAACGGATGGTGTTATCTCAGGCTACGAATTCGACCTTTGTTTTAAAGAATCCAAGTTCTCTGACTCAGTGGGAGATTAAGAGACTTGTAAAGATGAATTTTTGTGGCAGTGCAGTGATAAATACATGCAGTGCCGAGGCAAATTGCTGTCAAATGCTGTGTAGAATACAGCCCATTGGGAGAAATACTTTTTGATGAGGTGCAGTTTTCTCTCCTGCCTCTTGAGACATTTTGATGCATGACACTGCAAAATGTTACATACCTCCGGGCATTTTAATGTCTTAGCTGCAACTTCCCCATATGTTTTTGTCTTGTGATATTTTCCGCCTCAGGCTGAATCACATGGTGCTTATCATGCTGTGAAATCTCCCTAATTTATAATGAATTCTCAATGGGGGATTTTCTCAGATTCAACTACAGTATGAATGGAGCCCATGAACTGAATTTATTGCACAGTGGTACCCATTGTTAACTTTAGCACAAAACGGATAAAACAGATTAATGGCGGCTATAGTGTGTCAGCTTATTATGAATTTGGAATAATTTCAAGCTGGTGGCTGCTTGGCCTTAAAGATGTGTGAGCAGGACCTGAAGTGACCTTTTTCCTCAGAAACTCCTCAGTAGTCTGAGAGAGGTTTCTAAGTTGACACTGAGCAGAAATATCAACAGAGGTGCAGTCGTTTAAGAGGCTCAGTATTACAGTGTCACATTTTGAAATGAACAGTTCTTATCTGTCAGGAAAGGCTGGAATTAGATGTGGTTAAGTGGTGCGACGAGTCACGAAACCCTAAACTTTGCTTGTCTTTGTGTCAAATATCATCTCTGAGTTCAGTGACCAAGCTGCTCAGAGGGAACCAAACGCTCTGAAAAGTCCAATTCATGTCTCCCATAGCTGTTTAACTGGGTCAATAAGCTGACAACGTTTTTCCTACAAATGTGTGTGCTGGTTGTCCAGGATACAGACCTCTGCAGCACGCTCCCAAAACTGCTGACCCTGCAGCATCTAATGAAGAGTGTAATTATTTATTGATGAGCAGTTATGCTGTGGTTGTATATGTGTTTGTTTGTGAGGGTTTATGACAGCCATGAATGTCTGCATGTGTGCTTGTGCAAACACATTTGTTCATTAATGTGTATTTGTTTCTTTAATTATTCATGTGTTTGTGCATGTGATTGCAGTGATGCACATACATTTAAATGTGTGTGTGTGTGTGTTTGTGTGTGTGTGTGCGTGTGTGCGTGTGCCTAAAGCAGTCTGTCCAGCTGTGTTTGGGTTTTCTTGCTAACTGATCAGCAGGCGCCAGCAGATGAGATAAAGCTTATAGACATCTCCAGCCTTCATGTTATGCTGTGTAGGCCTACACACACACACACACACACACACACATTTAAATGTATCACTGCAATCACGTGCACAGAGTAAACAGCTATTACTGAAAATATGGAGAAAATTCAAAGTATACTGTAGACTGACTGTGCGCCTTGAAAAGTCAGCAGCATTTCCCCCATCTCCAGTTAAAACTCTATCAAAACACGTCTAAAAATGACTGCAGTTTATTTGTTTCTTCTTTCCTTAACCCTCAACCTCTGTCTTAAACATAAGCATCAGTCGTGAAGTTGCACTGTTGCTGAACACACAAAATATATATACTGATATTGTGAGGCAGACAGAAACAAAAGCCTTGCAGTCACTCACAACTCTGTTAAATTGTGCATACCATGTCCACACACTGATAGACTCGAATGTGCATAAATGTCTATGGTTGAAAATGTGTGCCTGCTTTGTGAGCACATGTTCCTCTGTGTCCACTCCTTTCACCATAAAGCAACAGTATTTTTTACAGGCTCTCATATTTGGGTGAATCCCTGTAGTGGTCTGTAATAATTGGATTATGGCTGTCAGGAAAGGCTTTAGTTCAGATTACACAGATTATAGTCTGCAGCGCTCAGATGGACAGCATGGTTTAAAGAGCATCATCTGGCTCCTGTTACATAGAAAGAGCATTTTGGCTGAGCTGCAACTGTGATGTTTGCCTACATTTGGTAAATGTAGGCCAAAACAAGCAGATGTGTCCCCCGCCTAAAGTGTTGACAATTTATACTGTACATGTCGCAGCGCCAGCCTGCCACAATGTCTTGAAGTTGCAATTATGTGAATTTGAAGAGGGCTTTTAATTTGAAATGATGGAGGTGGAGACAAGTTGTGACACTTGTCTGAACAAGAGGGAGAAAGAGAGAGAGGAGACAAAATTGATTCATTACATATTACGCAGATCAAGTCCGCTTGCGAACTACATGCTTTACAAACCTCTTTAGTTCAGAATGGCCGTCAGATTCTAACACATCCTGATGGACCTCTGTTCAGGGGACTAGGCCAATATCACTGACCTGAGTGCCCTGGATTTCTTAGCCCTGACTCTTAAATATTGATCTCATCATTTCGGAATAATATTTTGTGCCAACAACACTCACTACAGTATATGTACTGCCAAAATATGTGTACTGTAAAAGTATAATCCACATCCTGGTTCAAAAATATTATCTTGGTAACCTTACCAAATCAAATTGTTGTTATGACAAAAATTATACACATTGTTTTTTATTAACTGGAGAGAATGTAACAATATCCACTCAGTCCACTTGTGGTGGATCTTCCTTCATCGTGAACCTTTGGCTGGGTGCAGACAGTGGCTTGAAAAGGAAGCAAAACCAGAAAACAGGCACATTTCATTTTGGTTTATCATCAAGTTACTCTCAGAATTACTGTTAATTACCGACAGATGTTGGGATTTGTCATTTTGGTGAACCTGCGGTCAGTGAGATGTCAGTGAGATCTCTGAGCTTGCTGCCATTTGCTCATGGAAGAGAGAGAAGAGATGATTCCACAGCAGTTAGTGTCTGGCTGTAGTTGAGTCGTGTACCGTGTCAGTCCAGGTGTCACAACTCAAAGTCACTCACGATGGTGAGCACACATCTTTCTTCACATCCACTCTAATTTTCACTTTCACTGTAGAGCCTGGCAGTGGTAAAGAAAAGCAGCGTGTCCTCACGTACATGCTGAAGTGGTAAAGTACAGTAAAGGGAGGATTAGCACTCGCCTGGGATTAGTTTTGTTTTGCTGATACTGATCCATTAAGATATAGTATAAATCCAGATCAAGCCTGATGCTGATCCTTGTATTGGCTCACAATACCACTCATATCTATATATGCATCTGGAGATCTATGTGGAAATCAATGCAGAAAAGAGACAGACATTGATTATGACCATGATTAAATGTTGCTACTTAATACAATTGCATGCAACTGCATCTTTCTCTAGATGAGACCGGATTACAGTGAAGGTCAAATTACAGCCTCGATAAATTTCATTCACAAGGCCAAAATCATGTTTTGTGAAGTCACCATGACCTTGACCTTTGACTTCTAACCACAAAAAATTGAATCAGTTTCTCCTTTAGTTCAGCTTAACAACACCCCTCCAGCCCTGGATGTCTGTGGCACAGTGGACTGAAATGTAGTTAGGTAAACTGTCAAACTGTCATTGTTTTCTATTTAAAGTGGCAATTTGAAAATGTTGCTGTTGCTACAGCTAACGTTAGCATAAACAGCTGTCTATGACCGGTCAATAAGGAACGTAGCAAGTTCAGCATCAAGATTAATTCCTATTTACCAAGAGCTGTCTCCACCAATGTTTCTACCACATCTTCAACTGAAGTCAGCATGTTAACCAACTGGCGATGCACTGTAACCACCACTCCACCCTTAAGACTTACTGCTGCTCAGAGGACGTATCTTAACCTCATGTCTTGTAAACAGAACAGTGACCACATCTGGCAGCAGAGAAAACCCACAAACCACTCAATATGCAGCAACACAATATGAGCAGGAAGTAACATTTAAGGATCATTGATGCGATGGGTCCTCAACTTACAGTAAGATAAAAACAAAAATGATGCCATCCTGAGATACACCACCAACACAGAGACTAAAATTCACACAGCGACAGGGTTAAAATTTTGCATCACTGCTGTCAACAAATGTTTACTGTGCCAGAAAAACAACATGCTGCATGGAGGCTTTCCACGTGGAATTAGCTGAGCTGCTGGCAGAGGCAACCCGGGGTAAAGCGAGCCACTGTCCCACTGTGGCACATTAACCTATATGGCCAACTGACACTGGAGTGCTGGGGCTAAACCCTCGCTTCCCACAGATCTCTGTCTCCATCTCAATGGGATCCCTCCACTTCGTACATTTTGTTTTTCCCCTCCCCACACCTTAATGAAATTATGACCCAGAAAAGTTTCCCACTGAGAATCTTGACAAGAGCGGACTGACGATGATACAGTTTGTTTTGATTCCACCAGTATGGCTCGCATTCATGTTGCCGCCTTTACGTTGAACCTCTGCAATTAAATCAGTTCATCATCCCAAAAAGAGTGTTTCACGGTATATTGAGTGGACAGATGACAGGGGCTTGCTGATGAGGCTTCATGCATGTGTGGATCCCTGTGGTGAAGGATGGAGGAAGTAAAGTACTTACTGCCAAACCTGGACAAATCTTTTCATGTTGTATCTCCTACAATGTCTTTTACGTTGCTTATGGAAAGAAAAGGAAAAGAAAATAAGAAAAAAAATGTGCTATTCAAATTTGGTTGTGATCCCTATTTTCTTACACACTCTTTCTCTCTCTCTCTCTCTCTCTCTCACAGACACACACACACATACACATATGCACACCTCAGGGTTGCAGGTCAGTCAAGTTTTGTGAGCTCTTTTTTTTTTTTTCTATCAGAATTATGTTTCAGCTCCACACATGGGCACATCTGTTTTCAATCAGAGAGGGGGAGCAAAGGGATTAGAGACAAAGAAAGAAAGATAAAGGAGAAGAATGGAAGAAAACAATGAAGGAATCAGAGAATGAAAGAAAACAAGATGTGTGCATGGGCTGGGAACTAACCCACCGGAGTGAAGAAACAGTGTGGGATAAATCTAGCTGCAAAATAAATGTTGATCTCCTGGCATCCCAGCTATTCCTCTGACTCTGACCTATGGGGCTCAAGGCTCTCTCTCTCTCTCTCCCTCTCCCTCTCTTTTGCCTGCAGCTTTTCGTTCCACCAGAGCTCATCTCCTTGCTGCCAGCTTCTCCCTCCATCTCCAACTTAATACTCCTCATTTCACCCAAGCCAAAACAGCAGATGCCGAAATGTCGAAGTGCCTTCCCTCCACTTGTGAACTTGCAAAAAGTAAAAAAAAAAAGGCCAAAAAGAGGGAGAATAACAAAGCATGAACCCAGACAAGCCTTGTTCTGTATGCAAAAATCATGACGAGACATTTAAATAATACAAATGTTGCCCACTGCTCATTTTGGCCTTTTGCTTGTTAACATAAAAAAACAATGGTGGCAACGTCCATCGAGATA